>CM021106.1:261957992-262263674 GCA_007115665.2 Sequoiadendron giganteum
TCAACAACCAAATCAACTTCTTTCTCTTTCAAATTTCTGATCAAATCATCATATGGATAAGGTATATTATTATACCCAACCAAGCTCATAATTTTCCTAGTAAAGTCAATGTATCCCTATGGATCAAACCATTTCTATGGTGGATATCTCTTCAAATTAAAATGCAATGGCTTATCAAGAATATGATCATATCCTTCTTTGGACAGTATAGTGAAATCTCCAAAGCATAAAGTGCTTGGCATGAATGCTTGCTTTCCAAAGGAACTTAGATTAATTACACTTGAGAAGTCCATTTGCCTAACAATTTCCAAGTAAGAAATCCTATCAGACATTATTTTTGGAAAAATAAATGGTGTATCCTCAAAGCGATACACCCTAATCATAGTAGCATCCTCAACATAGTACCGATCTCCCTAGTTGTGATCAACAGGTTCATTGAAATACTTGGGTTTGAGGAACCTCTTAATCTCATCAAATAATGAATGCTCACAAGGATGGTTAAAATTTTTGTATAATGGCTTAACAAAGTACTCTTCAAAATGCACAAAACTTGAATTGACAAACCTGCTATCCCAAATAGCAGTCCATAACTGAATTGGTAGCATTTTACCCTCTTTATCATACTATGTAATCTTTAATTCCTCTTGCCATATTCCTAATTCTTATCCATAATACATTATTATATGCATAAAAATAGAGTAATGCTTGAAATGTAGAACAAGGGACCCATTTTTAATTTCCATTAGTCCTTAATCAATTCCCTTGAAGATATATGAAGCATAATCAAAGGGTCTAGCATTGCGATACTAAATATTGGCTACAATTACCATTGGTACAACTGACATAAACTCAAGAGCTCCCATCCCTAACACTTGACACACTAAGAAGTATGTGTATCTCAAATAGTGCTCAAATAAGTTTACATAAAATGGAGGCCTATCATTGTCCTCCAATTGAACCAAATTTCCATCCTTCTTAAGCCTATGTAATGGTAATCTCCACCCCCTATAAGTTGTATCCATTCTCAAAAATTCTTTCTCTAAATTATCATGCATGCTAGCTTCATCACATGTGCCGTCAAGGTTAAAAATTTCACAAATTGCAGCTTCTGACACATGAATAAAAGGTTTACCCAATGAGTTGCAAATAGCTTTGAGTTTTGGATTGTAATGGGCAGCTAAAAGTTTCACTAGTTCCACATTCACAAATACGTTTGGGACTACCAATTTTCCCAGGTTAAATTTTTTAGGGATTACATACTGGCTCAAACTTGTTCCTCTGATGATAATGAAACATAAATAGCTCATATCCTCAAATTGAAGTCCACACATCCCCTATATGTCTACACTTATCTTCAAATTTCTCCACATCTTCCCTAAGTTGTGCAGAACGCCTGGCTTTAGGTCCTGAACCAAGTAGTTACTGAATAAGATCTTGATTCAATTTTCTTTCAATTGTTTATGGTTCATCCCTTGTCTCATTTTTTTGTTTCTTTCCCCTAGGATGGCTACCCTCACTTTGTTTTTTCCTACTTTTTAATTTTACAGAGCTTGAACCCTCCATTCCTCAAATTGATAGAATTGAAAATATAATTGTAGAGAATTTATAAGCTTACTTGGAAATCTTTCGGCTACATGAAATTCTCTAGCCTCCATCCATTCTCCTGTTACTTTTACTGCCAACCCTGTAAATTCTCCTTAATTATTCTTCTTTCACTCAAAGAATTATCTATACAGTTTGTATCCATGCTGCCATTAATGTCCAGCTTTGAACACGAGTGTAGTAGATTTTTCAAGTTTCCCACTATCAAATCAAATGATTATATTGGTAAGAGTTATTTGATCTTTGGTTGATCTATGTGTTTGAACCCAGTCAAATGTTCATTAGACACCTTATATGGCCAGGGAGACCAAATATTATTCTTACCAATCTTTTGATCCATATCACTCATTGGCAAGAGAATAAGTATCGTTGAAAGATTTAGGAGTCACTCCGACATTACTAGTCTGCACGATAATATAGTCCTCCTCCTTTAGATGAATCAACAAGACTCTCTCTGATATTACTTTCATCGATGTAACATATGGGGTTGGAAAGACATTTGAAACTCATTCCGATAGCACATGTCTCCCCGACATGTTTCTTTTTGCTTTATCAATGAAACAGAGTGAATATCTTACCAACGAAAGTTCATCGACATGACATGTAGGTTTGGGGTAACTTAAAGATCTCACTCTGATAGTATTGTTCTTGCCAATAACCTTTTTGTCAGTGAAACAACAGACTTTGTCTTCCCGAATGTATATCCTCCTAAGTTGTTGATCGATGTGACAATGTTAACCTTTCGCTGATATGCCAGAAATGCCTGAATTGAAAGGCCATAGCTTATGGGGGTCAGAGAGACATAGACCTAGTCACGCCGATATGGATTATTTATTCAGAGGCTCCTGATCAATAACGATCAAAAGAATTTTGATGTGTCAAAAGGTTAAATCTAATGGGATCAATGGTGGATATGATATGTGAAAATGGATTATAGCAAATTTTCACTCAAAATGTGACTACCTTGTGGAGTTTATGAATGTAAGCCACTAAAATTTTGTAAAAAATTATAGTCCCAACAACAACCACCACATATTTAAAATAATTCTACAAAATGAAAGAAAAATAATTGTATAATAGAATCATTTAGAAAATATAGGTTGAAAATCAAATTCAATAATTGTTACTATATGAAATGTAATTATATAGCTTATCATGGTGTATGTATTGTTGTCATTGTGGGAGGAGCTTAAAGATCTATCAAATTTTTACATTAGGAGTGACCACAACTGTAAATAGTTGGCACATTGAAGATGATGTATATTTTATTTATTTTTTAAATTTTTTAAATAGGTAAGCTTACTTGTTTGAAGGGAAGGTAAAAATCCTTTCTTTATTTGATTCACTCATTCTCTATCAGAAGATTAATTATTTCACTAATTATGGAATGGGGTTGGTTATTTCCCTGCTTACTACGAGCCAAGTACGTGTCTTTCCCTTGTAAACATTGGAGCCTTGAGAGAAGCAAATGTTGCCATCTTGTGATTTATGTGTCTTGAAGAGGAGAAGCCCATACATCAGGTTTTGAGATGGGTAAGTTGTTTGTTCAGTTGGATGGGACATTTCCAATGCTCTGCCACCTCCTAAATTTTATTTCACTTATTTTGTTTGTGCCATATTTTAATTCTCTGGTACCCTTAGCCATTAATGATTGTTATTCCATATTACAAACCTTTTGTGAGGAGATATTTGTATTTCATCTGAATATTTCTCTTTATTTTCCATTATTTCTCACGTTTGAGATCAATTTTAAAGTATGGCCTTGACTCTTGCCATTTATTTTGCTAGAAATATTGATCTATCTATGGAAATGGAGACTCCTATTGTGCTTATGAGTGATAGAAGCCAGTTGTCTTTTATAGGCAAGATCACTGAACACAAGATAAAATTGGTACTTAAGGAATGGGGTATTCTTACCATGAAGGCCATTCGTCTCATTCTGGGTGAAATTTTTCTTAAGTCAGAAGAATTTTATTGCATTAATTTGGATATTCCTTCTCGGTTTGTAGAATCTTTGTTAGATCTTCATGTTTCCATGGATGTGGTAGGGAGCATGGTTCACAAATTCTTCCATCCACATGTATTGGGTGATATTGATTGAGTCTTGGGTGCAACTCAACTAAGAGTTGGAGTTCCATGTCCACGTGATCTCAGAAACAGTGCCCCATTACTCCCTTTTCTTTTGGATATTGACGGTGATGAACTTCTACTACATCGTAGCCAAACACTCTATGGTTACAAATTTCTCTGCAAGCTTTTCCAGTATGAACCTGTCAATAACTTCGACTGGCTAGATTAATTCCATCTATATGAGGCTTTCTAACAGCATTATCTAGCTAGATTTTTGGTTTATACAATATAATCCTCTTACCCAATATAGTTATAGGCAAAAAACATATGGGTAATTCCCATTTTGATACAAGGTTTTAAATGTTTATAGCTTCTAGTTTTAAAGCTTTTCCATATGCTACTCTTAGTAGAAAAAGACAATCCGATTTGTTAGTTTCAAATTTTGTTTGCTACTTTCACATTCATGGTACCAAATATGTTGAAAAGTGTTTAAAATTTATACTATAGACATATATATTATGGTTTCATCCTCCTATTGTTTTTAATGAATGGATATCATTAGTTTAATTTTCCCAATTTTCCATCAGTATTGTGGCTTTTATAGATGAATGGAATGGGCAATTTAAAAGTTTGATTCTTATGAGTAATTTCCTTTATATTCCTTTTTAATAGATGTAAAATTATAATATAATTTTAAAGAATTTAACTACGGACATTTTTGTTCATGCATCCTATTTATTCCAGGTTATTGGTATCTCTTAACTTCGATGTCGTAGTTTTTTATTTAAGCCAGATTAAAAGGATTTTCCATTTTAGTCATGATTCCTTTACGAAAACTGTGTTTTGTTTTAGTCTATTTTTCAAGGTTATTTAAACCCATGTCCCAAAGGCTATTGGAGATTTATTATTTAGTGTGATGGCCCACAAGTTATTTTCCAATGTTAATTTCCTAAAATTGATTTTACCATTTAGGTTACCAATTTTTTTGGATTCTTTGTTCAAAGGAAATAGGGTAAGAGATGCATGCCTCTAGAAATTTATTAGGGTTAGATATAAACCTTAGTCTTAAACTCTTCTTACCATTATTTCTATTCACGTAACTATTGGGGATTAGTTTCTCAATCCCTCTTTGTCTTTTTTGATTATTTCTTTCAAACCATTCCATAGTTTTGCTTGGTTACTTATTTCAATCTCATCTTTCTGCTCAATCCCTTGATTTACCAAAAAATTCATTGCTTTGTTTGCCTCTCTGTAGATATGTTTCACACTATGTGTTTGCACTTCCTCCATTAGTTCCTTTATATGATTTATCTTGGTTTGTAATGACCAGATGCCAAATTTACCACTTAGGGTAGTATTTATACAGATTGTGGAGTCACTTTCAATTTCAATATTTCTTATTCCATTCTCTTTGTATTATTGTAGCCCTTGAAGTAGACCTTCTAATTCAGCTTCATTGTTAGTTATTATCGACAATATTTTTGATATTGCCACAACCAAGTCTCCCACCACATCCCTTATGATGCACCCTGCTCCTGCTAATCTAGGATTCCCCTTGGAGGCACCATCAATGTTAAATTTCATTATCCCCTCTTGAGGGATCTTCCACTTTGTATTTAATCTTTTTCCTTTTGAACATAGTGCTAATTAAAAAAAAGGTGGCACTCTTAAGTCTTTCCATATTTTCATTAGTTCATTGTCCCATAATGCAAATTGTGATTTCTTTTGCAATTTGATGTGTGTATTCATCCATTCAGTAATACTACGTTGAATCATTTCCCATACCTCTTCTACTTCCTTATATTTTCTTGAAATATCCTCATGTTATGCTCCTTCCATATATTCCATATAAGTATAGAGGGGGTTGCTTGCCATATTTGGACCCAAAAGGCCTTTGTCTTTTGAATGGGCCAACTAGAGAAGAAATATTTAAGCTTTTTATTTCTCGGTGTCTCCCAACCTAGCTTGCTTTGTAACCAATCCCAACCTTTACCTACAAAAGGACAATTAAGCAATAAATGGTCAGCATCTTCAATACTATTTTTACACATGATGCACCAATGTGGACCTTCAATTCTTATTGATTTTAGTCTGTCCCCAATTAATATACTACCATGTAGAGCTTTCCATGTGAACGCCCCAACTTTTGGAAGGATCCACTTTCCCCAACAAAGTCTTTTCGGCCAATTTTTTCTTCTTATTTTAACTGGATTAGGTATCCCAATTTTGTTGTATAGTTCCCTGATTTTGCACCACACCAAATAATCTTGTATGGTTTTCCATTCAAACACACTTTTCTTTCCTGAAGAATCTCTTTTATATGATTCTTCACTTTTTCACTTACTGCATTGTTATCAAAGTTGATCCATTCATCTATACCATTGTACCCTCTTTTGACAAAGTTTTGGACCAAATCCCCAAATAGGCTTCTTAAGTCTTCAGTATGGGGGGCCAACTCTGGGTATTCTTTGAGTGGCATGTAACCTCCCCACGAATCCTTCCAAAATTCAGCCCTCTCCCCATTGTTAACTTTCCTTGAGTTAAGTGATTTTTTATTAGGTGCCTACAATTTGATATGAAGTTCCATAGATGAGACCCATTCCCAATATTTTCCATAGTTAAGATTTGTTTCGAGTCTAAATTTTCCAAATATTTCTTCTGGACTACTATACACCATAATAATGTGGTCTTTTGGTATAGTTTCCATATTATTTTAGCTTCCAGCACATTGTTGTGTGCCTTGATATTTTTGATACCTGCTCCCCCTTCCCTTTTGGATTTGCAAACTATTTCCCAATGAAGTGGCGGAATTTTGTGTTCTTCATTAGAACCTTCCCATAAGAATTTTCTTAGAATACCTTCTATTCTCCAATACTCCTCTTCTCTTGCCAATACCTCGGTATATTCAACTATCAATTCCTTTTATTATAAGTAATCCCCCTGATACATTCCTGCTTCCATTACTTTTCTATTTAAAAGTTCCAATTCTTTTTCTAGGCGCTCCTTCTTAGTGAAAATATTTTTAATGATTTCTTTGTTCCATGCTTGGAGCTTCCCTTTAATATACTTGAGCTTATTTATAGAATTGTAGCTTTTAGTACCTACATATCTTGGGGCTGACTTCCACCAAGATTCAATTTGTTCCACAAGTCCCTCCTTTCGAAACCATATCTTTTAACATTTGAAATAGGTTTTGATTTTATGTTCTTTATCATAAATGATTAATCTGATTGGAAGGTGATCTAAGCCAGGCAAAGGGATTATTGATGCATCTAGCTTTAATTTTCTAGCTAGCCAGTCATGGGAGAAGATAAACCATTCTAATTTCTCTTTGATGCATCCTTCCTTGGATCTTTTATTTTACCATGTGTAGGATCCATTCCTCATTTGTGCTTCCACTAAGTTATTTTTCTCTAGGAAGTGCCCAAATGCCTCCATTGAAGGATTTCTTATTTTCCTTCTACCTAGTTTTTCTTCGATTCTTAAAACTAAAATAAAATATCCTCCCATAATAATTATTTTACCTCCTAGCTTAGAAATTCTTTGGCTAAGAGTATTCCATAGGATTTCTTTGTCATTATATCTTGTTGGTCCATAGATATTGAAGATGTAAAATTCTGCATTATTTTTCAAGCTTTTTTCTTCACACAATAGCTAGTTATTTTCCTTTGTTATTAAGTTAATTTTAGCCATATTAGTTATCCAAAGGATTCCCAAGCAACCTATAGTTCCATATAATTTAGCCATAATAGTTTTCCAACCTTTTTTATGTGATATCTTTTTGTTTTCATCTTCAATCTTTGTTTCTTGTAATAGAATGATATATGCCTCAGTTTTTTCAATTTGGCTCCTAATTAGGCACCTCTTGTTTGGGGAATTGAGACCCCTAAAATTTCAAGTTAGGATATTCATAGTTATTCATTGAGGGAGTGCTCTTCTCCCAATTTATTATGAAGGAAGTTTCTAGTGCTTTTTATTCCTTTTTTGGGTAAGTTCTTGTTGATAACACAAGGGTAGACAGCTGAGAGGGGGGATGAATCAGTTGCCACATAATTTCAAAATTATTAACCTTTATTCTCAGATCTGATTAATAATAGTGAAATCATGAATCAACAACACATCAAAGAAACACATAACACCAAGATTTTTTGCGTAGAAACCCTATTAGGGGAAAAACCACGGTGGAGGTTAATTTACAAGTTATGCCCTGTAAAAAGTATAAGAAGAATATATGAGGAATGCACATGCATTAAGGAACACTTCCTAGAGCTCACTACTCAAAGAAAGACTCATTTTCTTACAAATAATATTCATATTAAATCCATCTGAAGAATTTGAACTTAGAAAGTAGCATCTGCTAATTCCTAAGTATAGTTCTGATTAAGCATATGAACACTTATTCAATTTATTTCACTCTTCTTCACACTCTACTTTTCCTTCGTATGATCTGAACCTTTTCCTCACATAGCACTTGCACACTTCACACAACATCTCTATACTAAATAAACAAACAATCACTTATATATATTTGCAACAAGAAAATACATTGCTCCATGTTGGCTTCAACAAAATAATAGAATGAATACAAATCGTTGGCCCAAAAAATAAAGGTTATCAATGCACATCAACCAAGGTCGACCACAACATAGTAGAGACCCAAAAAAATGTTCTCAAATACAAAATACCTTCAAATATTATTCCTCGAAGATCCACAACATGCTTCAAACACCTTGTCGTCCATGAACATGGAAGAGAAAATATCAGATTGCGAGAACAATGATCAATGCAGACATGCAACATAGATAGAACATGATATAGAAAAATCCATGAACACTATAGTAACATACACAACAACTCTGATTATCAGATACACGTTATCTTCTTCCATGAACACCATTTGCAGTAACATAATAGCTGTCAAAACACATAAACTTATAACTTTCTCAAATCTTCATGCACACCTCTACAACTTTTAGAGTAGAAACTAGATAAGCTTTAAAACAAACCCTTTAATCTGCATCATCTCTCTATCAACATATTGAACTTTCTACCATACTGATCTTCACTGCTTCACAGACAGCCTGTAACATATTTTATTACAATTTTCTCAATATCCTTGACATATGCAATCTTAAGGATATTAATGCTAATAGTGTTGACATCAATGAAAACCACATATAAGAAACTCAACCACAACATCCAACAATATCCCCCTTTGGAATTGATGGAAACACATGATGCGAAAAACACACCATCAATGCAACTGACTCTTCTTCCAACAATCTCCCCTTTACACATTGCTCTTATCTCCCTTAGTTCTCCAAGAGTTTTTCACATTACTCTTCTCCCCCTTTGACATCAATGGAAAAGGCACACAAGCTCTGAACCACATATCTGAATCATCTGACTACTCCCCCTGAGTAACAACCACCACAACATCAATCTAAATCAAGATATGACTGTGAATGAACAAACTGATGCAAAGAATATCCATCTTAGTTCTAATTAGGAGGGGTAATCACCCCTAACTTCACTCTGGGATACTCAAAAGTATCATTGAGAAAAGGCTTAGTAAATGTCTGCAATTTATTCCTTAGTAGGCACATACTCCAGGCTGACTTCCTTATCACTCACCTTATCTCTCAAAAAGTTGTACTTGATAGATATATAGTTGGTCTTTGAATGCAGCACCATATTCTTAGAAATATTTATAGAACTTGAGTTATCACAGAATATGGCAATAGGTTCATCATACACAACTCTGATATCTTTCAACATCTATTCCATCCATAATACTTGAGTACAATTATTAGCAGCAGCAATATATTTTTCTAGACAAAGAAACAACATTCTACTTTTTGCTTAACCATGAAATTAATTTATTTTAAACAAAAATGCACCACCACTAGTACTTTTACTTTCATTCACATCTCCTGCCCAATCAACATCAGTAAAAGCACTTAAAGTAATATCATCATCTTTAGGATACCACAGGAAAAAATCAACTATTCCCTTCAAGTATCTAAAAATTCTCTTCACAACAATCACATGAGATTCCTTAGGATCGGCTTGAAATCTAGAAATAATGCATGCAACATTCATGATATCATGTCTAGTTTGAGTCAAATAAAGAAATACACCAATCATTGATTTGTATCTAGTCTGATTTTCCTTTGGAGAATCATCATCTTGTGTCAACTTACATCTGGTCACCATGGGTGTACCGACTATTTTTTAATCTTCCATACCAAACTTCTTTAACAGTTCTCTCACATACTTGGACTGAGATATAAAAATCCCTTTATCTACCCGAGTAACTTGCAATCCCAAAAAGAATTTCAACTCTCCAATCATTGACATATCAAACTCATTTTGCATCTCATTAGAAAACTTCATGCACAAACCATCATATTCTCCAAAAATGATATCATCAACAAATACTTCCACAAACAAATCTTTATCATTATCAATCTTGAAATATAGATTACTATCAATAGTACCTTTGTTAAATCCAAGCTTCAACAAGTACTTATTCAATCTGGAATACCAAGCTCTAGGGGCTTTCTTGATTCCATATAATGCTTTCTTCAACTAAAAAACCATATCTCCCTGATCATTCAATTGAAATCCATCAGGTTGCTCAATATAAACCTCTTTCTCTAATTCACCATTTAGAAATGCTAACTTGACATCCATTTGATAAACTTTGTAGTATTTGTAAGTAGGATAAGCAAGAAACAATCTCATAGCTTGATTTCTAGCAATAGGAGAAAAAGTTTCTTCAAATTCAATTCCTTCCATCTAAGAGTATCCTTTGCATACCAATCTTGCTTTGTTTCTAATAACTTCACCTTTTTTATCCAGTTTGTTTCTAAAGACCCATTTAGTTCCAATTACATTTTTTTCTTTAGGTCTAGGAACAAGAATCCATGTATTATTCTTCTCAATTTGTTGTAGTTATTATTTCATTGCTTCAATCCAATGTTCATATTTGCATGCTTCATTGACATTACTTGGCTCCAATTTTGAAATTAAACAGTATTGTTTTGCAATTCTTCTCCTATAATCTGATTTTCTGAATGATTTAATCTCACATACCTTGGAGTCTTAGAGTGTTCTTGAATTTCAGGCTCTTGTGATATCTCTTATGTGCTTTCACTAGTCTCTCCTTCTTCTTGACCTTCTTGATTCACCAAAATGATCTAAACTTGATTTAAAGTATGACTCTTGTTAGTATTGTCATTCTAATCATCATAATCATATCCACAAGTTATGGAGGGTCTAGCAATGTCTTCATCAACCTTAACATTTGCACTTTCAATCATTTTCTTCAATCTCTTGTTGTAGCACTGGTAGGCCTTACTCTTAGTAGAATAACCAAGAAAGATTCCTTCATCACTTCTAGCATCAAACTTTCCCATATCTTCATCTCTCTTGATATAGAATTTACTCCCAAAGATTTTGAAATATCTAATAGTAGGCTTATGACCAAACCATAGCTCAAAAGCAATCTTACCAGTATTACCTTTGATTTGTACCTAGTTAAGGATATAAAGAGAAATACTCACAACTTCTCTCCAACAGATATGAGGGACATTTCCTTCCAACATCATAGTTCTAGCAACATCTTGAATTGTCCTATTTTTCCTCTCCAAAACTCCATTCTGTTGAGGGGTCCACAATGCAAATAGTTGTCTCTTTATCCCATGTTCTTCAAAAAAAATATTAAACTCATGGGAAGTAAATTCACCACCTCTATCTGATCTCAAACACTTAATCTTAAGACCTATATCTGTCTCAACCATGGCTTTAAAGATCTTGAAATTTTCTATATCTTTAGATTTCTCCCTTAAGAAAGTAACCCACATCATCCTAGAGTAATCATCAATAAGCAACATGAAGTACCTATAACCTTGTAGACTTATGATTCTAGTAGGACCACACAAGTTAGTATGCACAAGCTCCAACAATTCATTTGAACAATGTTGTTTTCTCCGAAATGAAATTCTAGTTTCTTTTCCTAACTAACATTCCTTGCATATGGTATTAGTAGGCTTCACCAACTTAGGAAGATCTCTCACATCCTGTGAGGAACTTAGCTTGATAATTGTGTCAAAGTTTACATGACACATTCTTCTATGCCACAATCAACTTTCATCTATTTGAGCAATCAAATAACTTTTACTAGAAAAATTCAGATGAAAGATGTTACCCTTTGTTTTAGTACTCAAAGCAATCATATTTCTAGAACTTCCCAGTATGATACATTTTCCATCTTTGAATTGAAGATTGTATCCCTTATCAACCATCTGTCCAACACTCAAAAGATTATGCTTCAAACCTTCAACATAAAGAACATCATCAATATTATTCTTACCATCAAAATAAATAAATCCTCGACCATAGATTATACCACCATTGTTATCACCAAATCTTAAAACACCACCATCATACTTCTCCAGGCTTAAAAATTTACTTTTATCACCTATTATGTGATGTGAACATCCACTGTCAATTACCCATTCACCTTTTTCTTCAACTCGAGCAGCTAGAGCTTTCTCCACATTTGTACAACTAATAGATTCAGTAGACACAAGATTATTTTCCTTGATAGCAATAAATAAAAAATCATCTTCACTTACATTCCCTTTTTCAGATTCATCATCTGTCACATCAGCAACATAGTAACACTTCTTTTAAAATTTAGGCTTGTAAGATCTTGGCTTAGGAACTCTTTATAGACACCTTGATGCAAAATGACCTATCTTATTGCAAGAGAAACATTTAATAGGAAAATTTCCTTTATAATTACCTTCTCCTTTGGCTTCCCTTTGACAATAAGTGCTTCAATCTCATTCGATTCTCTTTCTTCTTCTTCAATCTATCTCATTTCTTCCTCATATATGAATACCTTTCTAGAAGAACTTTTGCTCAGATCATATCTCTTCTTTTCTCTCCTGAAAGTAGTAGCTTTAAATGCAGATTCTGTCTTTGGAGGGGCATCACCAAATTAACTCAACTCAAAAATAATAAGTTTACCAACCAACATATCTCTGGTTATATTTGTCACAATTCAGAGCTCCTCAATGGTTGCAGCTTTGATTTTGTATGCATCGGGCAAGGATCTAATCACTTTAGCAACAATATTTGATTCATCCACCTATCCACTAGCACATCTGATACCACACACAAGTTCATTCACTCTTTGCATGAAAGTAGCAATATTCTCATCATTACCCATTTTCAACAGTTCGTATTTCCCTTTCAGACTTTGTAGCTTAGCCATCTTCACATTAGCATCACCTTCATATAAATTTTCCAATTTTTTCTAGATCTCATAAGCAGTCCTTAGCTCCATAACATTTTTCATCACAAAATCAGTTAAAACACTGAACAATGCTTCCTTAGCCCTGATGTTACATTGAACAACCCTAATCTCAACAGTAGTAGTAGGACCATTCTAAGGAATAACACACCTATTGCATGTAATGTTCCAATAGGATTCACCAATGCATCTCAGATGACACTCCATTCAAGTCTTCCATAGAGAATAATATGTTCCATAAAATCTCGGACTATCCTTCTTGTATGTTGTCATCCCAGATCACCTCAAGCTATTAAGCTTCTTCCGAGGAGCCTGCTTTGATACCAATTGTTCGAAGCATAAGGAAAGACAACTGAGAGGGGGGTGAATCAATTGTCACATAATTTAAAACTTATTAAAATTATTAACATTTATTCTCATATCTGATTAATAATAGTGAAAGCATGAATCAACAACACATCAGAAACACACATAACACCAATATTTTTGCATGGAAACCCTGTTAGGGGAAAAAACACGGTGGAGGTTAATCCACAAGTTATACCCTATTAAAAGTATAAGAAGAATATATTAGGAATGCACATGTATTCAGGCACACTACCTAGAGCTCATTGCTCAAAGGAAGACTCACTGTCTTACAAAAAATATTCAGAATAAATCCATCTAAAGAATTTGAATTGAGAAAGTAGTATCTGCTAATTCTTGAGTATAGTTCCAATTAAGCACATGAACACTTCACTTTCTTTCACTCTTCTTCAAACTCTACTCTTCCTTCAAATGATCTAAACCTTTTTCACACATAGCACTCGCACACTTCACACAACACCTCTATACCAAATGAAGAAACAATCACTTATATATATCTGCAACAAGAAATTACATTGCTCCATGTCAACTTCAACAAAATAATAGAATGAATGTAAACTATCAGCCCAAAATAATAAATATTATCAATGTGCATCAACCAAGCTTGGCCACAATATAGTAGAGACCCAAAACAATGTTCTCGAACACAAAAAGCCTTCAAAGATTCTTCCTCGAAGATCCACAAAACGCTTCAAACACCTTGTCGGCCATGAACATGAAAAACATGAACATGCAAGAGAAAATCTCGGATCGTGAGCACAATGATTAATGTGGATGTGCAATACAAATAGAAAATGATCTAGAAACATCCATGAACACCACAATAACATACGCAACAACTCTGATTATTAGATACACGTTATCTTCTTCCATGAACACCATTTGTAGTAACATAATAGCTATCAAAACACATAAATTTATATCTTGCTCAAATATTCATGCACACCTCTGAAACTTTTGGATTAGAAACTACGTAGGCTTGAAAAAAAACCCTTTAATCTACATCATCTCACTATCAATATACTGAACTTTCTACCATATTGATCTTCACTGCTTCATAGACAACCTGTAACATATTTTATTACAATTTTCTCAATATCCTCGACATATATAGTCTTAAGGACATTAATGCTAATAGTGTTGACATCAATGAAAACCACATATCAACAACTCGACCACAAAATTCATCAGTTCTTCCCTTTTATTTATGTTTTTCTTCCTTCCCTTTTTCTTTTTCCCTTTCAAAATAATTGGAGCCAATATTTGTGTTGCTATTTGGGAAATATTCTTGTTTTCTATTATGTACAAATCTTCAAAGTCTTTTTTTTCACTTTCTAAACACAATTCTTCTTCTTCTTATCTTATTTGTGCATTCAACTCCTCTTGTATAGATAATAAGTCCCCTTTTTCTGGCACAATTGTCTCTATCTTGTTCCTTTCATCTTTATTGTTTCCCTTTTTTGTTTGGTTTTCTAGGGATAGCTTTCTTTCTTCCTAGTTTCTAGTAATCACCTCCTTCAAGGAAGCCTCTATCTTCTCCATCATAACCTTTCCCATCCACACTTTTATTGTCTTCTGAAAGCCTCTACAATTTATTGTTTTATGATCCCATTTTTTACAGTTTGCAGAAAATAAATTTTCTTTTTATTTCCACCTCTTGCTTCCAAATCCTTTCTTTGGATTTTAGTATGATTGTCTTTGGGATCTTTCTTATTGCTACTATTTTGATTCTGACATATAGATAAGAGTTGTCTTCCAGTATTTTGGTTTCCAACTCAATTAGGGTTCCTAGTGTTTTCCCAGTTTTCTCCAAGCTCTCCTTTGACCAGTATTCTAATGGCAGGTTGTATAATCTCAACCATATTACTTCCTTATATGGGATCAATCTTGATGGGTTAAAATTAGATACCTATTTTTGCATAAATACTAGGTTTCCCTCAAAATCCATTCACCTACTTTCCAAAATATAGTTCCTATCCTCTTCTTTAAGAAAAATTATTGTGAAGTAACCATTCAGAAGGAACTTTAATCTGTGATTCTACTCGATCATATTTTTTTCCCATTTTATTATCAGTTCCCTACTTCTTCTAGGGCCAATGATTCTACATATAATGGAATCCTTGCACAAAAATTCCTTGTCCTTTGTTATCACATATTCTAAATTAATTTCTATTTGGTTCTCTTTCTCTTTGGTTTCTTCGATAAAATCCATCCTTTTTCCTGTCTTGGGCCCAACCTGTTGAAATGAACAAGACAACTAAGAGGGGGAGTGAATCAGTTGTATCTAATCACATTCACCACAAATCTTAAACAATTTCACATTCACTTTAATCTATTATTAAGTATGAGCATCAAGTGCATATGACAAAAATAAAACACAAGAAACACTAGATTTATGTGGAAAATCCAATAAGGGAAAAACCATGATGAGGATTAACTCATAATATAAGAGTAGTTACAAAACTATTTACAAAGAGGATCATTGCCAAAGGGTTCACTGTCCAAGATAGGACTCACTATCCAAATGGGACTCACTGTCCAAATGGGAGGCTCACTACCTACAGATAAAGAAAGATAGAAGAATGTTACATAGAGAAAATTATTTCAATTCAATAGAAGATCCACCACATCAACTTGCACACATCTGCAACCTTGATCAAAGAATTGCAGTCACCATCAACTCATTGCATTTAGGAGTCTAACACATTGAATTTCTCATTTCCTTAGTTCACTTTCACACAATATCTCACATCTACCTTGCTTCTCACACTTGTGGCATACAATCCTTAACATCCTATCTTGTATTTATACCATCTTCAATCTTAGAAACTTTCTCCAAGGTCGACTACACACTCTTCATTTTACAAATTCAAATTAGGTCAGAAACTCAACATTCCCACAATGGATGAGAATGAGAGCAGACTAGACTAACACTTAACCAAGACCCAAAACAACATCTTGGATCAATCACACACTTCCTTAATTGATACTTATCCTTCGCATGACATGTAAACACCAGGTCAGCCAAACCTAATGAAAATTCTAATGAACTTTGAAGTACATGCATTTGTAACAAGAAGATAACATGAAGACAACATAACATGCTTCACCATACACTAGAACACATCTTATATGCCTTCAGATTCATCTACAACTACTGCAACAACCTTCATACAAAGAACACTTTCCATTAGTCCATCTGTACTATACATACACACATAGTAACTCTGAAACTACTCGTCTGCAGTACCAAACCATGAACAACTTTGATAGAACATAGATAGCACCATTACAAGACTTTTAGATCCACAAGACCTAAAATAAACCAATGGAGTACTATGGAGAAGATACATTTCTCTTAGTGCATAGACAAACAACTCTTTCAGACTAGTTCACAAACTTGTGAAATCAACTTACACTCTTCATCAAACTAGAAGCTATAATCCAAGATATATCACCCAAGGATGCCCTTAAACAACACTATATATCTGCACAAGAATAAGATCAACATAGAAGAAATGTGGAGCACATATCGGAGCAGATTCTGAACACACACAATTCTATCTTCACTATTTATTAATTTTCTCAAAAGAACTTGGTAACTCATCATATCATCACACTTTTAGCACCATAAAGATAGCTCCATATACTCACAACATCTCTATAGTATTTCAACTATACATGCACCACCTGTAATAACTTGTTTCCTTTCACTACAACAACCTATATATTATGTTGATATCAATGAAAAAATTAATAACAACACCACCATACTCATTCATACTTGCAAAAATATCCCCCTTTGTCATTGATGGCAACAAATGATGTGAAAACCCATCAAATACAACATACACAACATTCTTTTTTCTTTCACTATTCTTTTTCACATGACTCTCTCTCCCCCTTTGACATCAATGGCAATTTTTTTTACATAATTCTTCAACCATAGATATAATTCTGATCACCCCCCTTAGGATTGCACCCATGACAAGACATGTATCATACAACAACAATGATACTTCCTACTCCCCCTGAGGAGTAGACCCCAATCATTAGTCTAGTTAAATGATGAATTTGTAGATCCACTGGACTAATGCACCTCTATGTGCACCTAGTTCAAAGAAGGAGGGGTAGTAACCCTCAACTTATCCTAGAGATACTCAAAAGTATCCTTAGGAAGAGCCTTAGTAAATATACCAACAATATTATCCTTTGTAGGAACATATTCAATCATGAATTCATTCTCCAATACCTTCTCTCTTAAGAAATAATATTTGATAGATATATGCTTTGTCCTTGAATGCATTACCAGATTATTTGAAATATTTATTGCACTTGTATTATCACAGAAGATAGGGATAGGCTCATCACACATCACTCCTATATAATTCAATGTTTTCTTTATCCATAATACCTATGTGTAACAAGATGTTGTTGCTATGTACTCAACCTCTATAGTGGATAAAGAAACTGAATCATGTTTCTTGCTTAGCCATGAAACCAACCTGCATCCAAGAAAGAATGCACCACCACTTGTACTCTTTTGGTTATCTACACAACCAATCCAATCTACATCAATGTAAGCACTTATATTAAAATCAATATCCTTAGGATACCACAAGCCACAATTTGGTGCCCCTTTTAGATATATGAATATCCTTTTCATAGCTGTAACATGTGTTTCTTTGGGTTCTTCTTGAAATCTGGAAACCAAGCATACTACATGCATGGCATCTGATCTACTAGTAGTAAGATATAGTAGTCCACCAATCATAGATCTATAATTTCTCTTATCAAATTTAGGAGATTCATCATCCTTATTTGGCATCCAATCACCATAGAGGTATAGACTAGTTTGGAGTCATCCATTCAAAACTTCTTTAGTAATTCTTTAACATACTTTTATTGTGAAATGAATATGCCCTTATCAATTTGATTCACTTGAAGTCCAAGGAAGAAATTAAAGTCACCAATCATAGACATCTCAAACTCTTTTTTCATTTCCTCTAAAAATTTCTTGCACATACTCTCATTTCCTCCAAAGCTAATATCATCAACGTACACTAATACTATCACAATTTTGTTTCCTTCAATATTGAAATAAAGATTACTATCTACGAAGCCTTTCCTATACCTTTTCTGAGTCAAATACATGTCCAACCTTGCATACCATGATTTGGGATCTTGTTTAAGTCCATATAGTTCCTTTTTCAACCTCTAGACCATGTACGGTTGATCTGATAACTAATGTCCCTCTAGTTGTTCCATGTAGACCTCTTCTTCCAATTCTCGATTCAGGAATGCAGACTTAACATCCATCTAGTATATCTTGAAATCTTTGTGAGTAGAAAATACCAAAAACATTTGAATAGCCTCCATCCTTTCCACCTAGGAAAATGTCTCCTCAAATTCTATTCCTTCAACTTGTGAATAACCTTTGCACACAATCTTTTCTTTGTTTCTTACTACTTCACCAATCTCTTTCAGCTTATCCTTGAATACCCATTTTCTATGAATTATATTCTTTTTTACCAATCTAGGAACCAATTCCCATGTCTGATTTTTCTATATCTGTTGTAATTCCTCTTTCATGGCTCTAACCCAAATTTCATCTTTGCATGCTTCACACCATTTTAGGTTCTATCTTGGAAAGTAGACACAAATTTACCTCAGCTTTAGCCACTTTTCTTCTTGTCATTACACTTTTTCCTTTGTCTCCAATTATTTGTTCTTCTAGATGGTTTTTCTATAGATATTTTGGAGTCTTAGAAGCAAGCTTTGAACCCTCCTCTTCTTCTTCCTTATTCTTCTCTTTCTCTTGTCTTCAAAAAAGTTCATCTAGTTCATTTTCACTTATTTCAACTGAACTGTGCATATTTTCATCAACTTTTACATTTGCACTTTCAACAATCTTTCCCAATCTTTTATTGTAGCATCTATATTATTTGCTTTTGGTTGCATATCCAATAAAAATACCTCCATCACATCTTTCATCAAACTCTCCTAGATTCTCATCATCTCTTTTAATATAACATTTTCTTCCAAACACCTTAAAGTACTTAACAATAGGAATTTTTCCATACAACAGTTCATAAAGAGTCTTTGTGCTATTGCTTTTGATCTAAACTTTGTTAAGAATATAGAAAATGATGTGAATTTCTTCTCTCCAGTATACCTCAGGAAAATTTTCCTTATTCATCATAGTCCTTGAAACTTCTTCAACTATCTAGTTCTTCCTCTCAACAACTCCATTCTACTAAGGAGTTCTAGGAGCAGAAAGATGCCTCTTTATACCATGCTCTTCATAAAACATATTAAACTCATTGGAGGTGAATTCTCCACCTCTGTCAAACCTTAAACATTTGATTTTCAGATTCACTTCATTCTCTACCATAGCCTTGAAAACCTTGAATCTATCTAAATCTTGAGCTTTCTCCCTAAGAAAAGTAACCCATGTCATTCTAGAATAATCATCGATGAAAAGCATAAAATACCTGTCACCATTAAGAATTCTTGTTCTTGTAGGACCAGAGAGGTCTATATGAATCAATTCCAACATTTTGGTAGTTGATTGTTCTTTTCCTTTAAAGCTGCAACTTGTTTTTTTTCCCAACTAACAACTTCTACAAATAGCATAGGTAGGATTTGTGATTTTTGGCAGATCCCAAACATCTTTTCTTGAACTAATCTTGATTAGGTTGTCAAAGTTTACATGTCCCATCCTCTAACTTGAGACACAAAACACTTCCATCAACACTCTTAAGCTAATAAATTTTTCCATATGTTATTCTTTTTGTAGCTACCATAGTTTCGAACCCTTTTCTGATCTCTTAAGTATTATTTTGAAACACAAGCTTAAATCCTTTGCTACAGATTTGTACAATACTCAAGAGATTATTCCTTAATCCCTTAACATGATAGAAATCATCAATATTGTGTTTTCCATCAAAACTAATTGTTCCTTTTCCAACAATCTTTGCACCAGAATCATCTCCAAACATGAATAATCCTCCATCATACTTTTCAAGTTTAGTAAACTTACTTTTGTCTCCAGTCATATGATTTGAGTAGCCACTATCAATTACCCAATAGTCTTTGTCGTGTCGCATGAAAGGAAGAAACTAGAGTACCTTCCATCTCTTCCTTCTTGTTTTTCGGACCACATTCCCTTGCACATCTTCCATGGTTAGTAGACACTAATTTATTCTCTAAAGCTAGAAACATGCATTCATCTTTATCACCCTCAATATCAGATTCCATCAAAAATTCCAACATCTTCTCTAACATAATACAATTTCTTGAAATTTTTGTCTTTATTGTATTTTCTCTTCTTGTGTATGGTTCTATTTGGATATCTTGAAGCATAGTGACCAATATTTCCACAACTAAAACATTTAAAAGGCAACATACCTTTGTACTTGTCAGTACCTTTCTTTATTTTCCTTGTAAATTTTTCTTCCAACTCTTCTAAACCTTCACTATTTGGGTCCTCTTCCGACTTTGTGGCTTTGAAGGCTATTTCTAATTTCTCCTTTTCTTTTCCAAACTTCCTCATTTCAAATGCGGCCAAGGTGCCAAATAGCTTTTCTTTACTGAATTTATTTGGATCATAAACTTCCTCAATTGTTGAAACCTTATCATTGTAGCTCTCTGGTAGGGTCATTAGAATCTTCTCCATTACATCTTCATTTGTAAGAGTACCTCCTTGATTTTTAACTTCATTTATTGCAATGTCAACCCTCTGAAAGTATCTTGTAATGTCCTCAACTTCTTCCATTTTCAAGTTCTCACATATGTGCTTAGCTATTAACTTCTTTGATAATTTGACCCTATCATTTCCTTCATAGATATATTTCAATTTTTCCCAAACTTCATAAGTAGTGCCTAATGAAATAAATTTTGTTAGCTCAGTCTTAGATAAAGCACTCTTTATTGCATACCTTGATTATTCATTTTCTTCATAGGCAAAATTCTCATCTTCAGAAGAAGGACCACTTGTTGGCTCAACATATTTTGTATCAACAACCTTCCATGTCTTGTAGCCAAGAGAGATTAGGTAACCTCTCATCCACACTTTCCAAATATTGTAGTTAGATCCATCAAACACAAGAATTATCAATTTGTGCACCATCAGATCTACCTCAAGTGGTTAATCTCTTCTTTGAGGAACCAAAGCTCGAATACCAATTGTTGAAATGAACAAGACAACTGAGAGGGGGGTGAATCAGTTGTATCTAATCGCCTTCACCACATATCTTAAACAATTCCACATTCACTTTAATTTATTATTAAGTACGAGCATGAAGTGCAGATAACAAAAAGAAAACATAAGAAATACCAAATTTACGTTGAAAAACCAATAAGGGAAAAACCATGGTGAGGATTATCCCACAATATAAGAGTAATTACAAAATTGTTTACAAAGAGGCTCACTTCCAAAGGGCTCACTACCCAAGATAGGACTCACTGTACATATGGGACTCACTTTCCAAATGGGAGGCTCACTGCCTATAGATAAAGAAATATAGAAAGAAGAATGTTACACAAATAACGTTATCTCAATGCAATAGAGGATCCACCACAACAACTTGCACACATCCACAGCCTTAATCAAAGAATTGCAGATACCATCAACTCACTGCTTTTAGGAGTCTAACACATTGAAGTTCTCACTACCTTAGTTCACTTTCACACAATCTCTCAAATTTACCTTTCTTCTCACACTTGTGGCATACAATCCTTAACATCTTGTATTGTATTTATACCATCTTCAATCTTAGAAAATTTCTCCAAGGTCAGCTACACACTCTTCATTTTACAATTTCAAAATAGGTCGGCAACTCAACATTCTCATGGTGGATGAGAATGAGAGCGGACCAAACAAAACACTTAACCAAGACCCAAAACAACATCTTGGATCAATCACACGCTTCCTTAATTGAGCCTTATCCTTCGCATGAGGTGTAAACAATAGTTTGGCCAAACCTAATGAAAACACCAATGAACTTTGAAGTACACGCATCCATAACAAGAAGATAACATGTTGACCACATAACATGCTTCGCCATAAATTGGAACACATCTTAGATGCCTTCAAATTCATCTATAGCTACTACAACAATATTCATACAAAGAATACTTTCCATCATTCCATCCAGACTATATAGACACACATAGTAACTCTAAAACTAGTCTTCAGGAGTGCCAAACCACAAACACCTTTGATAGAACACAGATAGCACAATTACAATCCTTCTAGATCTGCAAGACCTTAAACAAACCAATGGAGGACTGCAAAGTAGATACATTTCTCCCAATCCACAAACAAACAACTCTACCGGCCCAATTCACAAACTGGTGAGCTCAACTTACACTCTTCATCAAACCAGAAGTTATAATCCAAGATATATCACCCAAGGATGCCCTTAAACAACACTATAGATCCACAAAAGCATAGGATCAATAGAGAAGAAATGTGGAGCACATACCAGAGCACATTTTGAACACACACAATTTTGTCTTCACTATTTATTAATTTTCTCAAAAGAACTTGGCAACTCATCATATCAACACACCTACAACACCATAAAGATAGCTCCATGGACTCACAAAATATCTATAGTATCTCAACTATACATGCACCACCTACAACCACTTGTTTCCTTTCAATGAAACCACGTATACTATGTTGACATCAATGACAACATTAATGAAAACAACACCATACTCACTCATACTTGCAACACAACCTTCTTATTTCCATCATTTGTTCCCTTTTCTTGTTTCAGTGATCTTTTTAGGGAGGTCTCTTCTTCCTTTCTGGTTTTATTTACGTGATTCCTTAGGTGCTATTATGGGTGGGTTTCTTCCTTCTCTCTTTTATTTGGTAACCTCTCTACTATTATTTCTATTTTCTCTGGTTGTTTCCTTCTTCAACGGTTTATTTCCAGATTATTGGGCCATGTTAAGTAGTGAGGGACTTTGAAATAAACCCTCGGCTCATCCTCTTTTGCTCTTTGTCTTCTTTGAAAGTTTCTCCTTTCTTGCCCTTCGTGGCTTATTTTATATTCCAATTTTCACCAATCTGCTTATGTTCTAAAGTTTCGATCATCTTTTTTTTCATTTGTTTTCACATAATCTATTTTTTGTATGTTTGATTTTGCATTTTGTAAATCACATTTTTTGTTCCCTAGCAGATCCATTTTAAAAAAAAAAAAAATTATTTATTTTTAATAATATTAGATTTTATTTTATTTTTCTCTACATTGACCATGATGTATTGGCTTGTTATGCTAAACAAATATTTTTATCCTTGCAAAATAAGATATGTTATATAATGATTTATGGACCCAATGGTACACAATTGACCAGTAATCTAGAAGAAAGAGTAAGATAATAATAAATCCTTAAGACATGAATTGATAGGGCTAAAAAAATGTACATGAATATTATAATACAATAATGTATACTTTCATCATAGTCTTGTCCCATGGTAAATAAATAAAAGGTTAATAGTACTCAACGAAAGGCTAACACTATCTTATTATAGTTTATATTTTTGGCATTGTACAACCTAGTCCATAATGTAGCATACCTTGGAGATATGGACCATCTATAGTAGAATAGTTTATAAGGAGACTTGATTAAATTTAGAATTGATTTATATGCCAAATAATTCAAGTTGAACACTCCAACTAAATATTTAAAATATTTCTAGAAAATGAAATAATACTAAAGTGTAAAAATAAGGCTCTAATAGAGTAACTTAGAAAATTTAGGGTGAAAAGTATATTCAATAATTGTCTAATTGTCTATGTATGAGAAGACATTATATAGCTAACCATGTTGTATGTATATTGCCAATTTTAGAAGATCTTAAAGAGCTATCAACATTCACAAATGGGGGTGGCCACCATTGTAAATTGTTGGCACAATGACATAATGTGTTGGATCTTTATTTTATATAGACAATTTTTGTCCTTGCATAAATAAGTCTGATAATGGTTTATTGATCCAATGGTTCATAATTGAATGGTTATCTAGAAGTAAAAGAGAGAATAATAATTTTTTTAAGACACGAATGGACAAAGGTGACAAAATGTACATCAATAATCTAATAAAATAATGTACTATGCTTTCATCATACCCTTGTCCCATGGCAAATCAATAAAATGGTGTTAGGTTGTACAACCTAATCCATAATGTGCATGCCTTGGGGATATGGACCATCTACAAAAAAATGAGTTATAATAAGATTTTATTGAAGTATGAGTTGATTTATATATCAAATAAGTTGAGTTAACATTGCAACTATTTACTTACAATTTTCTAGAAAATGAAATAATACTAAAGCATAAAAAATAAAAGTCCAATAGAATCACTTAAAAAATTTAGGATTAAAAGTGAACTCAATAATTATTAGTGTATGATATGACATTGCATAATTTATCATATTATATGTATTATTTTTTATTTTTTAAAAATATTTATTAACTTGTTATGATAGAAGTGATCACCATCATAAATAGCTAATACATTAACCATAAATACACAAATTTAAAACATAAATAATAAGAGTGACAAGAATAATTTACTTCACTTTCGTGGTATCCTTGTCCCATAGTAAGTCGATAAAAGGCTAACACTATATAACTATAATAATTTCGCATGCTGATCTTGAATTCTTTCAACTTAAAATAATATAAATAAAATTGCATGTAAGGGTATGCCCATATTTAATATTTGAAGTTTCAATTTCCAACGTAATTTTTATTCTATTAAAATGAAAGTTTAATTTATAGAAATTAAACTTAAAGTTTATATTAAAAATAATTATTAAGTAATGTTTTGCTAAATTTAATATTTAAAATTTTAATTTATATTTTATTCTATTAAATTAAAATTAAATTGCATAAGGTATTACAGATGTTTATTATGTATTTGTCTAGAATGATAGATATCAATTTGAAGATATTATATTTATTTAAATTTTATTTTATTTTATTTATTGCATACATAGATATATAAGTTTAATTATATCTATCTTATTTGCTTTATTTTTTATAATAAATTTTTTTTTAGTTTGTAATTTTTATTTTTAATTATGAAAAATCCACATTCATTATTTTGATAATTCTAATTTTGAAAAATTATTAATTTGAATATATTCTTGTATGCTTATATTTTTTTTTAAATATTTACTATTTAAAAGTCCATTGAAAATATTACTTTTATAAAACATAGTTTTTAAAAGGGATTAAATTTTTAATGTCTACTAATAATTTTAAAAAGAAATTGCTTATGAAATAAATTTTTAATTTTTAATTTCCTATTTATATATATTTGGTTAAATATTTATATTGTAAATAATAAATAGTATTTATATGTTTATCTAAAATTATAGTTTAATTTCAAATATTTATTTTGTTAGTTATTTAATTATTTAAAATCTATATTTTTACTTTCTCAACCATTTGCCTTTCAAAATTTCAACTATAATTCACAAAAAAGTTGAAAAATCTTGAATTAACAAAACATTTTATTAAATTATTATTATTATCATATTTAGTGTACATGCCACTACTAAACTCTATACAAAATTGTTAAAAACCATTCTCAAATATTTCTCTAAATAAGTAATGTTGAAGAGGGTATATCTTTGTTTTCATGTGTGTTTATATTGATAATATTACCTTTATTATTAAATATTAATATTTTGATGTGTAAATCATTCTCAAATTTAAAAATAATGGTAAGAGGTACATCTTTTAACATACTCACATCATTAGACTCCACTAATTGCTACCATTGCATTAATAAAAAATATTTTTATTTCAATATAATTTTTTAGAAAATAATAAAATTAATTAACTAAAATTATTAAAAGCATTTTTTAATTTATAACTATAGATGTTTTCATATTTAAATTTTAATATTAGTAGAGATGACTTAAATAAATTTATTTAATCTATGTTACTATATTTAATATGGAAACTTATTAAAACTATATAAAAATTAGGATAGTTAGTGGAGCAAGAGCAAGCAAGAACATGTATGTAATTATGAATTCATATCTATAGAAATTGTAAACGTGAAATGCCATCTTGAAATTATGTAATGTAAAATCATTATTTGTATTATTGAAATGATTCTTTGTTATGCAATGGGAAAGTTTGAAATGGTTATATTTCAAATGTGCATTTTTTATTCAAAAGAAAATATTTTTTTTATTGCTCATAATGTTAGCAACATAAACTATTCATTTGTGGGTAAAACATAGTAAAATTATTGAGTAGAACATTGGGCATGTTACACCTGCTTCCCCTTGTTCTAATTTTCACACCATTCCTCATTGGTCGCTCATTGTTTGATGTGCTCCATTGGGAATTCCTACTCATATTCAAATATTTTGTTCTAGAAACTTCATCAAGGGTTTTCTCACTCACATTCTTCATCAACAAGCTTCTTGTATAGATTCGTTGAATTCACTAATCATGGCGACCTAAAAAACCCTAAATGTAATATGCATTTAATGCCATAACCTTGTATATTTGATTTGATTCGAATCTTGATCACCTTTACAGTTTGCGTTGCCACTCTACAAATCAAATTTCCAATCAAATGGTAGTTGAGTAGTTGAACTAATTAAATTCATGCTCTATGTCAGATACCAGTCAAAAACCTAGTTCACACTGACATAGCCATTGTGAGAGTTCAACTTTGAACTTGGACCATTGATCTAGCTCTTCACACCACCTTCTTGAATGATCTCCATCCATCATTTAGCTTTAAAACCCAGCCATATGATATATTTCCTTTTAATTGACACTATTGATCTTTATCTCTTTGTAAACAACCATCACACTTACTTAACGTATCACAAATTTTCTTAGGCATCAACCTTAATTTCCACGATGTGCAGAGGCCTTGCAATCACCATTTGATCTTCACCTCATGATCTCTACTATTGGATAGCCATCACATCCTCTTTGCCTAGTGCAACTTCGTTTGTGCACAAAGAGTAGAAAGCATGATGTAAAGGATCATTGTGATGTAGTAATACTTTTCCATCTATCTTAGAGAACATGCATCCACCTTATCACTCCATCACTCTTTTTGAAGAGGGGACCCACCATGTCTACATCACAACCTTTTAGTGTATTGCTTTTTGCTTGAGAATGTTTTATTCATAATAAAAATGTGAATAAACGAAGCAATGCAATTACATTTCTCCACCTATCCATGCTTAAATCATACTCCACTAACACTTTAGCCATCACATATCATGCATTTCTTTCCTACCTTTTGCTTCACAACAATGATGTGAGGAAATGAAATGATGACTATTAGATCTCTTCTGTCTATTCTCAGTCATTAATTTTTATATATTGCGCATCACACAAAGCACATGCCAAGGTAAACTTCAAAACATGATGCAAAGGACTTGAGTGATAGCTATCAAATCTTATATGCTCCAACCATCACTGTTGATCTCTTTCATCACATATCGCTAATTGTACACCACCCATTCCTTCAAAACTATGATATGAAGAAATGAAGTGATAACGGTTCAATATTCAACCCTTAACATGTACCATTAGATCTTCCAAGGATCATATCACACATTGGAAATTTAGCATGGTCGCGATGAACTCAAATAGTGATGTGAAGAGTTGTTATGATGCACACTTCACCAAACAAATTGCTAGCACTAGGCATGGGGCCGATTACCTGAATGACATCAATGGCTTAAGTTGTCACTTTAGTAACCTTCAACTGCCTATATCTAGTCAATGCAAAAACATAAACTATATTCATCACCATGACTACAACACCTTAGGGTTCAATTGAGAAACCCTAATTCAACCAAAGAGAAAAAATAAATCAATTTTGAGCTCACTACACATCCTCTAATCATGCAGATCATAGCAATTAAATCCTCTTGAAAAACCCATATCAAATTTGGTCTTTGTTTTCTCCTCTGACTTCTAGAAGTTACCTCTGCAAAATTATGACAAAATTTCATGACAACTTTGTAACTTTTGAGAAACTTTGTAATATTGTAGAAACATGCTCTTCTCTCCATCATTCTGCACCAACTCTTCCAAACCCTAATCCACTAAGCTCAATGAAATCTAAACTTCTACTGAACTCTCCCTTTGTCATCAATGACACCTTTTAACATCAATGGAAATATTATTCCAACAATCTCCCCCTTTATCATTGATGGCAAAACCAAACTCTCTAAATGCTCTATACCATTTCTAAATTCTCCAATTCATGCTCTATACCAATGGTGTACCATCAGAACCAGCACTATACTAATCAACTAAACGTCTCTTTAATAATTATAACAAAACCATATGAGTACACATACATAACAACTCCCCCTTAGACATATCTCTGCCTCTTTTTTAATCTCTCCCTACTCAATTATATGAGAATTTGCACAAATTCCTCCATTAGAGCATTTTCTTAGCTTTCTCCCCTTTTGACATCAATGGAAAAGGGTGTCTCCATGAATCTACTAAAACCAAGTATACTGCCCCCTTACTTGCTCCCTCTTTGATAGACCACACAAAGAGGAACAAGAGGTTCATACATCTTCAACCATAAAGTCATTAGAAATTTGTAAAACCAAGGTTAACTGACTTGATATGACCTTCATATCCAAGGATGAATAAAATTTTAATGAAGCTCCCCTTGGAATAATGTCGTATCACTAAAATTTTGTGATATTATGTGGGAGCAATTAATCCCAATTTCTACCTTAGATACTTAAATTGTTCCCTAGGAAGAGGCTTGGTGAAAATTTCTACCACTTGATCTTTGCTTGGCACATACTCCATGGTGACATCCTGATCTATAGCCTTCTCTCTTAAGAAGTGATACTTGATTGGTATGTTCTTTTTCTAGGAATGCATCACTAGATTCTTTGATATGTTTATTGCACTTGAATTATCACAAAATATAGAGATATGTTCCTTGTATTCAACCTCATTGCCTTGGAGTGTCTACTTTATCCACAATACTTGAGTATAGCATGCTTCACCTACTACATACCCTTCTTTATCTATAGAAAGAGTGATTGATTCAATTTTTTTTCTCATCCAAGAAACAAGTTTGTCTCCCAAGAAAAATGCACCACCACTAGTGCTTTTTCTATCATCCACACTTCTAGCCCAATCAACATTTGTATACACTGTCAAAGTGAAATCATTACACTTGGAATACCATAGTCCATATTCAACTGTGATTTTAATGTATCTGAAGATTATTTTTATAGTGGTGAGATGAGACTCAGAAGTAGCTTGAAATATTGCAACCACACACAATGCTTGCATAATATCTAGTCTTGATGTAGTTAAGTAAACAATTTTTCGATCATTGACCTATACATTTTGTGATTTGCATTCAGGGACTCATTTGACTTGATCAACTTACATCTAGTTATCATAGGAGTACTGACCGGTTTGATATCTTCCATTCCAATTTTTTAAATAATTTCCTTAGCATACAAGTAGTTTGAGATATAAATATCCCATCATCAATTTGTGAAATTTGTAAACCAAGAACATGCAACAACAACTATCATGTGTTCACCTTCTAATTTGAAGTACAGATTGTTATCTACATATCCCTTTTTGAATCACTGTTGTTGTATATACTGGTAGAATCTTGAATACCATGCCCTCAGTGCTTGTTTTAGAAAATACAATGATTTCCTGAGTCTGTAAACATAATCATATTCTTCTGATAGCTAAAAAATTTCTGGTTGTTCTATGTGGACTTCTTCTTCAAGGTTTCCATTTAGAAAAGTATATTTTACATCCATTTGATAGACTTTAAATCCCTTATACATAGAGAATGCAAGAAACATCCTTATAGCTTCTAACTTGCAACAAGTGAAAATGTTTCTTCAAAGTCTATGCCTTCAACTTGTGCATATCCCTTGCACACCAACCTTGGTTTGTTCCTTACTATGGCTCCACATTCATTGATCTTATTTCTAAACAACCATTTAGTACCTATCACATTTTTTCTTGGGGGTCTAGGAACTAATTCCCGTGTTTTGTTCTTCTCAATTTTATTAAGCTCTTCTTTGATGGCCTTGTCCAGCTTATTTTCTAGCATCAACATAGTTCTTAGGTTCAACCTGTGACAAGAGATAAAATTTTACTTGTTCCCTTTTCTTTGCAATTATTTTCCTTGTTTGAAAACCTTCAAGTTTATTACCAATTATTTGATCTGTAGGATCATCCTTTTGTACATATTTTGTAGGATCCTTTTCATTCTCTTCTTCTCACTCTTCATGAACAATCTCTTCTTCACATTTTGATTCATCTTCAAAGTTATCTCTGTCAGATTTAACATATTTCAATTCTTCATCAACCTTGGCATTGATACTTTATATAATTTTTTACATCCTTTTTTTATAACACTTGTAGGCTTTGCTTTGGGTGGAATAACCAAGAAATATTCCTTCATCACATCTTGAATAAAAGCTTTCCAAATTTTCTTCTTCTCTTTTGATGTAGCATTTTCTACCAAACACTTTGAAGTACTTGACAGATGTTTGTTCGCCGTACCATAGTTAATAGGGAGTCTTATTACTATTTACTCTTATTTTGAAATTTGTTCAAAATATAAACTGCAATATGAACTACCTCCCTCCAATATACATATACTAATTTGACATAATTTAGCATTGTTTTGGCCATCTCCTTAACTATTATATTCTTTCTCTCAACTACTCCATTCTTTTGTGGAGTTCTTGATGTAGAATATTGTCTTTTGATTCCATGCTTCTCACAATATTCAATGAATTCATTTGATGTGAATTATCCACCTTGATCTGATCTTAGGAATTTGATTCTTTTTCCAATCTCCTTTTCAATCATGGCTCTAAAAATATTAATTTTTTAAAATGCTTCTGACTTATCCTTTAGAAAGGTTAACAATGTTATCCTTGAGTAGTGATCAATCAAAAACATGTAGTATCTTTCACCTTTTAGTCCTCTTGTCCTTGTAGGACCACACAAATCAGCATGAAAGAGTTGCAGGGGCTTTTTAATTGAATATTCTTTTGTCTTAAATTTGACCCTTGTTTTCTTGCCTATTTGAAACTCTTTGCAAATTGTGTTTGTAGGCTTAGTTTATCTTAGGAATGTGTCTTACCAGTCCTTTTGAGCTTACATTCACCAGATTATCAAAATTTGCATGCCCCATTCTCCTATGCCATAACCATCTCTTATCAACTTTACTTATCAAGCAATTCAGACCTTTTACTTCACTAATAATATAAAGGTTGCTATCTATTCTTACTCGTGTAATTTTTCTCATTTTTCCTAATTTTACATCCTTCTGAATCAAATGTGATTTTATAATGATTGTCACACATGTGACTCACTCTCAGTAGGTTGTTCTTCAAACCTTCAACATAAAGGACATCTTTTGTAGGTGATTTACCATCTATGCTATTGTTCCTTTACCACAAATTTTTACAGCAATGTTGTCACACAAACTGACTGATCCTTCCTTGCATTTATCAAATTGGATGAATTTTCCCTTGTCACCAGTCATATGTTTAGAGTAGCCACTATCTATCACCCATAGATTTTTCTTCTTCACATGAAGTGTCATTTGTGAAATCATTGATTGTGTGGGAATCTACTCTTTTTATTTCCACACCTTTTTAGATTTCTTTTCTTCATTCTCTTCCTTCTTTTCAGGGAAATTAGAATCTTTGTTCACTTTAGGAGGTGCATTTTTCTTTTTCTCACTTTGTATATTTGTTCTTATAATTTTTTTTCTACAATTCTTTGCTATATGACCAAAATTATTATAATTATAGCAGATTACATTCATATCAAATTAAGAAAATGATTTTTTTCTTACAAAATTTATACTCCTTTTAGAGATAAATCTACATTCTATAGCCCTGTGACCAAATTGATTACAAGTATAACAATACCCATAGAATAATGAAGAGTAACTGGTCATAGAATTTCTTTGAGTAGGATGAGGAGGTCTTGTTTACTTTGACTTCTTTAAATTTCTCACCCTTGTTGAATCCATCAACATGAGTTCTTATGTTATGCTTCTTCTTCAGATGATCAAGAATAGATTGAATTTTTTTCTTGTCTGCAACATGATTCTTTTCTTCTTCAACTTTATTTATATTAGTATTCTTCATTTCCTCGTTAGACATTTTCTCCTTGCAAGCTTTCTCACTATCTATACCAGACTTTTCTTCTACTCTAAATCTTTCATATAGTTTTGTAGATGCACTGGTAAAAGTACTTTTCCATTTTTTTTTTTGAGGAAGGCTTTTGTGTGCTTATTAACTCATGAAGGATCTCTTAACCTCCCTTCAACTCCAGGCCTTTTTATATTTGTTCTCTAGCCTTCTCCGAGTATTTTATTAATGCAACTATTTCTACCTCTAGATGCATACATTTTGTAACCTAATACTATAGTTTAGAATTGACTACATCTTCAATTATTTTGGATTCCTCCACTAGTATCTTCAACATTACTACCATCTGATTGTATTCTTCAAGATTGTTTATTAGTTTGTTCAGTCTCGTTTAGTGTAAGCTTTTTCTTATGCTTATTCTCCTTTTTTAGATTAGCAATCTCCTCTCCCAAGTTATCAATCTCTTCTAAAGCACAAATTATTTCACCTTCAAGGTAGTTGTTGTGTCTATAGCACACACACCCTGTTTAAATCGAGGACCCCCTCTTTTCATTTTGGCCTTCGTCGGTTTTCTTTTTCCTTTGCCTCATTTTTCCTGCGCCTAATTCTTACCTCAAGTTGGTCATGTGCAGTAATTTCACCAATTTCCAATTGACAAAAATCACCACCCCAAAATTTGTTATGTATTTTGTCTCTACAGTTTTAGGCCTATGGGATTCCCTTGGCCTTTTTCCCCAATGTCCTTTGAGCCACACAAACTCGCATTTGTGGGTCTCCTTATGTGGGTCATCATTATCTTTCTGCTGCTAGTTAGCAGCCAGCTCTTGACATCTATCCACATGGTGGGTCTGATGTTGCCTTCATGATTCAAGTCTCCATTGATGGCCATGCCTAATCGGGTTTCCACAAACCCACCAACCTTACCTATCATCGTATTGGGCATTTAATGCATGAAATTAATACACTTTGGCCTATAAATAAAGGCATCAACCTATCATTTTCACCATTGGAATTTGAATTTTGAAGAGAGGAAAATAGAGAAGGAGAAGGTCTTGCTCGTAGGGAAATTCCTATTGTGAATTCAGGCCAAGTTTTCATCAAATTCTTGCGTTGTTTCTAGGTAAATGAACACTTAAATTTCAAGTTGTTTCTTTCCTATAGCTATGGTTTTGGGAAAATGTTAAAATATTGAAATCAAAACCCCAGTTCGCCCGACAGCCTTTGAGATCCTCAACCTCGCATGAACAGATTGATCCCATTATTCAAAAAATTCCTTGGAACCAATTAACCACATCCTAGCACCCATGTAGATTTATGTTCCTCCCTTTTTTTTCTTTGCATGGTGAGGAACCCACTGTATTCTACACCATCACTCCCACCATCCCTATTGATACTTGAGAATCTTTAAAATTTGACTAGGTTTCCCTCTGATGTTTGTTGATGAATGGCCTATCCTTAATAGCTTTTCACATTGCAGGATTCACTTTTTTCGTCGCCGTAGATTTTCCAAGCTTAACACTTATAAAATCCATGAAGTTAAAATTCTAATGCAGGCAGACATCACCAAGAGTCTATTTGTTGAGCGTCGTTCTCTTACGACTAAGCACTCATGACTCCCCACAGCATAGGACCTGCCTTCGTCATAGTTGTTGAGTGGACCTAACCCATTACCTAAAAATTGACTAAGAATACTGTGATTTGGTTACTTTGTTAAGCAAAGTAATGGGTATCCCAATTGCTGCTTTCTTCAAGGAATGGATGTTCTACTTTATTGAGGAGATCATTTGGGGGACAACCAAGTTTCATTGGGCCAAGATTATGAGTGATAACTTGCACAGCCAGCTCATGGCGGTGAAGAAGAGCCAAAAATTTTATATGACTTCATATTTGGTGTACCTCTTAGCAAAAAATTTCCCGTACAAAGGAGTTTTCAGTGCAGAGTTTTCAGACAACGAGCTGGTGAAATATAACTTGGATCCTCACATAGACCGAGGAAGAATGGACCCATATGGAAAATTGAAGAAATGGGTTGGGAGACAATATGCCCATTGACCTTATGTTGAGGACTTCTAGGCCAACTACAATAATGACAAGGAAGTGTGAATGAGGCCCTATATGAGGATGACCACCCAATTTTTCAGGATTGTCAACTTATTCTAGGTGCCAAACCAAATTGTCAAAGAAGATGAAATTTTTTTTGATGATAGATACAATGTTGTGGCCAAATTTCCCTTGAGAATGATTGATTGGAATGAAGAGGAGGTCACTGACCTTGATATATTGACCTGACCTATTGAAAGTAGAATGAGACAATGGGTGGATGCACGAATTGACCAAATCAAGGCACATGGTGACGAGCTGACATATGGTGAGCTCAAAGATGAGCTTGAGAGTGATACTAATAGTGGTGCAACCACTGGTTCATCATAAGAAGCTCTTAAGTCCCCACCAGCAACAAGGTCAAAGAAGAGAAAGGATGTGCCTAAGTGTAAAACTAATCATAAGGTGTATTCTAGAAATTCCACTGAGGGAGAATCATCTAAAAGATAAAAAAGAATGGGGATGTTTGTACTTAAGATGCCCACCATCTAGGAAGAGGAACACCATAAAGAAGAAGAAGAAATTGAGTAGTCGCGCTCACCACCCACCACTTTTGCTCCTTCTACCGCTGTCACCATTGCCACTCCTTCACCTTCCACCACTCGAGCTTTTCATGTTTCATCTCTGCCCGCTGTGGACATCTCAGTCAACCTTGCCTCCACCTCACCGATTTCTCCAATAATAGTACTTAACTCTTCCTCTTCCACTACTTCCCCACTGTCCTCTTCATTACTCTCACTACCACTTCCTACCCTCTCCACTTTTTTGCCATCCATTCCCTCAATATCTATGGCACCACCCATCTTTCCGCAAGCTTTCACAACATATATGTAGAATGTGCCTATCGATCTCTCCGAGATAATCCTTGACCCCAAGGTTCAAGCATTTATGGCATCACTTGTTGTCGCTTTGCCTCTCCCACCACCAATAATGGAGGCCACTACATAGATCTCAAAAGAGATGGAAAGGCTCCATACCGAGCAATATAAAGAAACTATAGAAGAAGTAGCTGAGGAGCCTAAGGATTCTGATGAAGAAGACTAATTTGAACACCCAGAGGGTAGATTGAATATTAACTTGGACAAGGTGGTTTCTGATGAGGAGATGTCACAAATCTCAGAGGAGGATGTTGAGGCTCTTAATGAGCCCTATGCAATCAAAACATCAGATCCAGAGCTAGATGAAGAGCTACCCCATCAACCTAAAGAGAACCAATCTGAGAAGAAGATAGATACTGATGTGGATATGGAGATACTCAAAGACCCTCCACTAAATGGCCAAGACAAGGGCCCGGTTCAAGAAGAAATGCCTCCAGAAAGGGAGGAAGAGCAAGGAAAAGAAGAAGAGATTGATAAAGAAGAAGAAAGGTATTCTCAAGAAAAGGATTCTGAGCCTAAACACAATGTGAAAATTGAACATGGAGAAGAAAGGGTGCCCCAAAAGGAATTTTTTTGAAGAAAATATTGCTTCTACCAAACCTGATAAAGGAAGAACCATGCAAAAAAAAGACTCAGATGAAGAGGAGAAGCATGATGAAAAGGCCCCTAGTGATCAAGAAGAACAATCTCATAAGGACAAAGAAGAGGAAGGTGATCATGAATCACCCAAGAGTCAAACTAGGGTGCCTAACTAGTTGGAGCAAAAATTGAGAAAGAAGGCTCCTGTGGTTGTTGACCCAAAGACAAGGTTAGATGTAATAATATCCAGGGCATAGAAAAAAACTAGGAAAGAAAAGAAGCCCAAGGTCCATTCTCACATCATGGTGGATGCCTTTGGATCAAGAACAATACAAATTTTCACCCCTGTCATGGACCAAGATAAGGGCACAATTCAAGGTTGAGGCTACAACATATCAATGTTCAATCTAGGCTTGGTGACCAGGGAGAAGAAGATAGATGAATTTCAAGGGTCGGTAGCCACCATTATACAATAAATGAATAAGGATCAGTCCATAAAAGAGGAGTTTAAAGCTCAAGTGGTAGACCTCACTACCTATATTCAATAGTGGACATCCATGGAAGAAGAGGCTCCTACGACATCATCCACACCTTCTCTCCTCTCCTAGGAGGAGTTGAATAGAATGGAGAAAATGAAGATCTGGACCAGCCCACTATAGATTGGTTCATTCGGGTACTATCTAATGGTGATATGGGAATCTGCCACACTACTCAGAAATTCAACAAGTTTTAGAGTCTGCATAAATAGATAGTTGAAATGATAAAACATGCAATAGATTCTCTGAGTTGTATAGGATCACATATCCTAAGCTCGAGAGAATTCTTAAGTTCTCTCGAATAGTATGGGGAAATGAGTTGAAACTTCTGAGAGATGATCATTGGTTAGTCAAAACTTGGAAAATAGCATTGGACTATAGAAAAGGGATCTTGGGGAAGGTTTTGAGAAAAGTGGAGCTCGATCTTGAATGGGTTGTGGAACATCAAAATGATAGCGAGGATTATTTTAAAATGATGACAACTTATGAGATTCCTTTTTTGGAACTAGATCCAAAGAATATTAAGCCTTTCTTTCATAAGAAGATGGAGTAGGGGGATAAAGATATATTGTCACAAGACTTCATGGATTTTTTTGCAAGGGCTTTCACTTAATTTGAGCAAGTCATTAAAGAAACCCTAAAATGTACCAAACACTGGGAGCACATCACTGATAGGCTCAAGAGGATATCCTTCCAAATCCTTTAATCTGACATCATGGAATGGGACAAGCTCCAGGCTCTGATCAAAAAATTTGTGGAGTATGCTACTCTCTAAAAAGATGTGGGAAACCCAATCATAGATGAAGAATATCTGACAATATAACTATAAAGGATGGCAGTCACTAGAAGACAAAACTATTATAGTGTCAAAGTAGTTACATGAAAAAATAGACTAGATGACAAAAGAGGGAAAAGGAAAGAGTCTATTTTTTTATTGTCATATATTTTGGGGTAGGTGAAACCCTAATGAAAAATGAATCTAAGCCACACAATGAAAGTTAATCCTATCCATTCATTTTTCTTTTGGAAAATTATAAATAGGGGCATCCTCTCATTTTAAAAGAGAGAGATGAGTTGTTGTGTAAAGGCAGGCTAAAAAAATTTAATGAGAATAACATTCTTTTAATGGATTCTTGTGTTTTCTTCTCATGTGTGCATGATTCATTCTCCAAATCTTAGATTTTATATCTATTGTTCTAGTTTTAAGTTTCTTTTAGTTGTTAGTCCATGTTGTACTTTAATGGTGAAGAATTCTATGGTGTTGATATCTTCTCTGCTCATACTTTTTGTTTTTTATTGATGATCAACATTAGTGTAAATTTGTTCTGAGTTGTGTTTATATTGCTGCACTTAAGTTCTATTCATATTCATGCTTTGATGGTGAATGGATAATCTGAAAATATACAGATCTTAGAAGATTGCACTAGTTTTATGAGATTGTAGGCTACCCTTGGTTAAGTGGAACTTAGTTTTAGGAAGGTTGTCCACTATAGCATCCTTCATTGTTACTATTCAACATTAGTTGCAAGTTTAGGGAACTTCTTATCCCTTTTCCCTTTTGAATTTTTTTTGAAAACTAGAGTTAGAACAAAGTTCCAGCATCACCAAAAAGTCATATTTGATGAGAAAAGATGAGTTTTTGCTCATTGTTCAAAAGTTGCAACAACTATGCACCCACTTCCAGAATTCATAAAAATCCTTTTGAAAATCCAATTCCCTCCATGCTTAGTGACCATACATTCCCCTTTTGATTACCAGAAAATCACATCAACCAACTAAATTATTCCAAGCTTAGTCATGACTTGACACTCGAGTGACCTTGGGGTGATTTCTAAAACATTAGTTATAGAAATTACTTTTCAAGAGAGGTACCATACTTGTGTATGGCATGTGTTGAGAAGGTGCAAAAACACCCATCAATAGAACTGTCACTATAAGGAGGGTGATCAGGTTAAACTGGATAAAATTGGTTCCTTCTCCCCTCAAAGGCTTCTTAGAGTGCTTGGATCAACACTAGACAAAGGATAATTTCAAGAGCTGAAAATCCCTACTAGGGCTAAGAGAGCCAAGAGAGGGGAAGCATTTGCTTTAGCCCCACCCACTTGACCTCCATCCCCTCCATCCCCTTCCACCCATCCATCCCATTCTTCCCCTTCACTCCCAATAACACTTCCATCCTCCCCTCTGCTCCAAACTACCTTTCTACCCTTCATTTTGCATAGCCAAGGTATTGCTTCTACCCCTACACTTCACTTCCAAGCCACTACCCCAGTTGCAGTTGCATTGCAGCATCAAGTTATTGTAGCACATAAAGTGCCACCTCCACTTCCCACAATGGCTTGGTCGGGTAAAAACCCTTCCCCATTTCCTTCAATGACTATCATGATATGCCCAAGAATCTGAAAGGATTTTGCACCAAGTTCCATCTAGGACATCCACAAAGGACAACAAAAGAACATATAAAAATATTTCAAACATCCTTGAAAGACATGCAAATTGAACATGAGGATGTGACTTGTAGACTCTTCCCTTACTCATTAGGGGATGAGGCCTTTTATTGGTACATCATTTACCGACTGGGTCCATCACTACTTGGGATAAAATGAAGAACACCTTGCAAAAGCTCAAGCTTCCTATCATCCCCTTAGATTTATACCAAAAATTAATGTCTATTAGGAGAGAAGTTAATGATCCTATTAGCTCATTCAATAACCGATTCCATAGAGCTTATATGAAATTGCAACTGCCTTATATAGTGGATGATCCTTCTGCTCAACTGGTGTACTATGCCGCCTTGGATAATCTCACATTCACATTGGTAGAAAGGATGTACCTACCCCCTGCCAAGTTGGTGGATGCCTATGCAGAAGCAGTCACAACAAGCATGGACTTGGGGAAACATATTGTGGGATCATTTCCCTTATTAGGATCAATTGCCCATCCAAATAAATCTAAGGGCTTACCCATGCCTTAGCCCATCAAACACCCATGATGAACCAAATTTCACATCTACCAATAGTGCCACATCCAGGGCATGCCTTGAGTTAGGAACCGTTAGTACCACATTACTTGCAGCCTACACAATAATAGGCTTATTCGTAGTAGGACCAAGTGCCTACATACTTGCAGAATTCAAAATTTCCACCTACTCAGTAGAACCAACCTGTGACCCAAATAGTATTCCTCCAAAACTCAACACTCGTGTAGAGTAACAAAAAAAAGGATCAAATTGATGAGATGACAGAACTAGTAAAGATGATGTCCACTGAGATGAAACACCTATGGTATCATAAGAACCAATTGTAGGATTCTCAAAGGAGCATCCAAGCCAACATTAATAGAGAAAATCATGATGTTGGCATATCCATGGGCTAGAATTATGAAAGAGGCCAAAAATCAAGGAAGAACTTTGAAAGAAGGCCTTCACAAAGGAAAAATAGAACACGAAACACAAGGCCAAACAATGGAGGAGTTCCCACACCTCTCGACAAGTCAAGCGGTATGGACAAGTCAACAAGCAGAGTGTACTTGGCTAAGACTACCTTATCTAATTGGTGTCGGATCCACAAGATGAGTAGGTATTCTAAACTAGATTGCCTATAATTTCAAACCACCACAAAGATATTCCAAGTGGAGGTCCAGAATGCTATTGATGGCTCGGGTTGTAGAGACATAGTTCCTTTGAAACTGTATGATTCCTCAGTGTTGGTGGTCAATCAAGCCACATTCTCACAAGGAGAAAGCAACATGCCTGAAAAGGAGGCTTCCTCAAAGGACGAAGAAGAGAAAGACATAAGTAGCGATAGCCCTTTATCCCAACTCTTTGATTTAGTAGATAATGGTCCTATAGATGAGGAAGAGGCATGTGAGGATGAGGTTCATATGTTCCATTAAAGGGAAACCCCTTACAACCTAAGGAATAGGTAGGCTAGTGGTCCTTTCATGACTTCTACCCTGCCTAACAACTTCAACACACCACCTAATCCTAATGCCAACAAAAATCCAAACTACCCCTATGTGCCTACCCAATACTTCAATATAAATAGGAAGCCAAGCCAAACTCAAGATCAACCAACTAGTTCTTCCCAAGGAAAATTTTCTAAAGTAGAAGTTGAACAAATGGGGGAATATATAGCAGATGAATAGAAAAGAGTTAAGGTGAGTCTGTTAGCCTTCAAATTGCTAAGAGTGGCCGTTGTTAGGAGCTCCTTCTTTAGGTCACTAAATGGAACCTCCCCATCAAAGTTAGCCTAAGAGACACCTGCCAAAAGGGTTTCTTTCGATACCTCAAATAATGAGCCTATGATTAGAGAAATCTTGGGGAAGAAACCCAATCAACCTCCAAACCAACAAGTTAGTAAAAACCAATGCATAGATAAAAATCCCGCCAAAGAGTTGAATCAAGTGAAAAAAAAGGATAAATCCAATGATAAGGACAAGGCTCAAGTGGCCCAGGCTGACATATCAATGGGGTTTTTCCAAGGGAAATTAGAGACTCCTCCCTTTTTGACGACCATCAAAATTTTCAACAAGAATCTACACAATTGTTTTCTCAATTTGGGATCCTCAGCCAATGTCATGCCATTGGCTGTATGCAAATCACTAGGAATAACTCTAACCCGCTCCTGACGAAACATGACTTAGCTAGACAAGAACGAGGTAAACATAGTTGGAGAAATGAATAGGATACCCATGTATATTTCCATAGACCCAAGGGTGTAGCAAGTAATTGACATTCAAGATGCCAACATCCTAGAAACTTATGGCATTATATTAGAAAGAGATTTTACTTGGGCTTTGAATGGATATGTTGCATTAGACTATTCCCATTTGTGGTTTCCCTGAAAGGGACTACCTAATTAAATCTACATTGAAAGAGAGTCTCACATGAAGTTCATGATCACTAAGTATAAAAACACAATTGAGGTGTTGTTTATAGAAATAGAGCTGGGCAATTATTCTCCTGTGGCTTACCATGATGATGAAGAGTTCCAAGAGGAAGAAAACTTAGAGGAATTCCTCATTTAATGTGATGTCCCCGTAAATTTATCTTCCCTCCCAAGTAGCACAAAAGTACTGATTGAATCAAAAGATGAAGAATCCTATGAGGATGGTAGCCTTAGATTATTTGATGGATTCTAAGATTTTATGCAGAAAGCTATATAGGATCAACTCAGTTTAGGATCTGAAATGGACTTTCAGGAGTTGTTATTGCCAAGCTGGTGTAGGGTACACAATGCAACTCACTATAAATTTGAATGCTACTTATTTCAAACAACAGTGGAGCATATCAAAGGACAATTTACCCCTAAGGAAGAAATAGGAGAACAAAAAAATCAAAGACAACCTGGATTTACCTAACCACCTAATGATATAGAAACAAATGTGAAACCAAGGAAGTGTGCTCCACTAGCTCCAAGATCAAAGGTTCTTCTATGTTTTGGACACTATGTTTTGATGGATCTAATTCCAAGCAGTGAGCAGGGGGTGACTTTGAACTCATCAACCCTATGGGTAAGACTTTTTTTGTTGCCCATAGACTCCAATTTTATTGTACAAACAATGTAGCAGAATATGAAGCACTAGTTCATGGAATTCTAATGACATTAAGAATGCTAAAATGTTGCAAGTATTTGATGATTTTTGGCTAGTTGTGAAACAAGTTTTGAAACTATACTCCTGTCATGAAAAAAGGTTAATAAACTATAGAAATAGCGTATGGGATCTTATAGAAGGTTTAGATGCATTCAACATTTAGCTAATCCCATGTAGTAAGAATCAAACTGTTGATTCCCTAGCTTAAGCAGCAAGCACCCTCCAGCCTTTGTCTTTAATCGGCCTAAAGAATTTCATCGTAAAGCTCACCTCTACTCCCTTAGTTCCTAATAATGTCACCAACTTCCAAGTTTCTAATGATGACAAACACATCCTAGACTTCATCACAAGTTCTGATGTTTTTTCCACTCAAATCATTGATGAAATGGAACCTAAACAAGCAAAACTTGCTATAGAGGGAGTGATCAACTTGAAGAGAAACACAATACCACAAGGTATGGTTCAGTTAGAAAGGATATTCTATTTGGATCAAATCAAGGACCAAAACTAGTAGACTAAAAAAGATTCAATAGATCACCAATGCAATACTCATAACATGGGTACAACTGACAAAGTTAAAAATGTGTTCATAGGAAAGGTGTGCACACTAGAGGAAATAAAAGGGATCATTTAAATTTTGCACAACTATCATGATGTAATTTCTTGGGGGGTATGAAGACCTGAAAATGTATGATACATCCATCATTACTCATACCATTCCTCTCAAGCCAGATGTGAGGCCTTTTTGGTAGCATCAATGCATGATCAATGCATTACTAGAACCTATTATCTTCAAAGAAGTTCAGAAGTTGTTGTTTGCTTGAATCACTTTTTCTATCAAGAACTCCACATGGGTGGAAAGTTTGGTCCTAGTAAAAAAAAGAATGAGGAAATTAGGCTATGTGTAGATTTCTAAAACCTAAATCGAGCTTCAAAAAAGGACAACTATTGAGTGCCCTCACTAGATGAGGTATTTTAGATTGTAAATAGGTCTCAAATGATGTCATTTTTGGATGGTTATTCTAGATATAATCAAGTGATGGTGCAATATGAAGACAAACATAAAATGACATTCACCACAAAATGGGGAACATTCACATATAGAAGAATGTCGTTCAAATTAATTAATGTTGGTGCAACATTCCAATGTTCCATGGACATAGGCTTCAAATAAATCATCGAAAAATGCATCATCATATACATGGATGACCTCACTGTGTTATCAAAGAAAAGAGGGGACCACATCTCCGATTTTCGCAAAGTTGTTTAGAAATGTAGAGAGTTCGGCATCTCACTGAACCCGAATAAATACATCTTTGGGGTGACTAAAGGCAAGTTGTTATGATATGTAATTTCAGAAAAGGGGATCTCTATAGATCCGAAACACATACAAGCCATATTGAAAATTCCACTCCCAAGTAGCAAGAAACAAATGAAGTCTTTTTTTGTAAAGATCAACTTCATCAGAAAGTTCACCATGGGTTTTGCTAAAATAGTCAAGCCATTGAATGTCATGCTCAAGCAAGATGCCAAAGTAGAATGGACACTGAAAGCCAAGAAATATTTTAAGGAAATTAAAAGGGATATTTTTGATGCCCCAGTGCTAGTCAGTCCAGATTACTTGAATCCATTCTACATCTACTCATTTGCTTCAAATCACTCCTGCACGAACATGTTAACCCAGAAAAATGATGAAGGGAACGGGCACCCTATTGCATTCATGAGTGCTCTGTTGAAAGATGTTGAATTATGGTACCACAATGTTGAAAAATAGATATATGCCTTATTAAGAGGAGTTTAAAAAATTAGGCACTACATCTTAAGGAAAAAAATATTTTCAATCATCTTGAATCCAGCAATCAAGAGCCTGTTAATGCAAAATGAGTTAGGAGAAAGAAGAGAAAAATGGGTCACCCTATTGCAAGAATACAAAATTGAAATTCATCCCATGAAGTTGGTTTGAGGAACATCCCTCACTGGTACAATAGAAAAAATTGAGTCGGAGCTCACAGTACAACAATATCACTTAGAGGACGTTTCCCTAGGTGAGTGGTACGATGACATTGTATAGTACTTGCTGAAAAAAGGATTCCCATCACTGCTACAAGGAGTACAAAAATGTGCCTTGAGACTAAAAAGCACTAGCTACATGCTACAAGGATCCATATTATACAAACTAAACCATGAAAGGATCTATCTCATGCCTTGGAAAAGAAGAAGTTGCTCAAGTGTTGAAACAATTTCAAGATAATTTTGGTACTAGCCATGGGTACGACCCTTCAATAGCCCATCAAGTTTTGTGGGTGGGATACTAGTGGCCAACATTATTCAAAGATGCGCACAACCACATCAAGACCTATCACATATGTCAGACCATTGCCACCAGGGAAAGGAATGTTGCTGTCCCATTACAACTAGTCATGGAGGTAAGGCCTTTTTCTCAATGGGGACTCGACTTCATTGGCCCAATAAGCCCACCCTCCTCTGCAAGCCATAGGTACATTCTTACTGATTTCAATTACTAGACTAGATGGAATAAAGCAATAACATGTAGGAAATGTACAACTGAAGTAGTTACTAATTTCTTGGAGATTTCTATTTTAAATCACTTTGATTGCTCATTTGCCCTCATTTGTGACAATGGTCGCACATTCGCATCCCTTAAGTTTTCTAGTTGGGCCTTTGATTATGGGATTGCGCTTAAATTTTCATCCAACTACTACCCCAAAGGGAATGGCCTAGTTGAATCCATGAATAAAAATATTTTGATTGTCATCCAAAAGCTACTTGATAAAAACCCAAAATACTAGCATACCCAGCTATGTTTTTCCTTATGGGTAGATCACACATGTCGCAAGGCTACCTTGGGAAATTCCTTGTTTCATCTCATGTATGGCCTGGAGCTTGTTTTCCCAGTCCACCTAAAGATTCCCATTCTCCAATTTGTTAACACATATTACGAGGAGGGAGAACTCCAAGAGGATCACTTGGTTGAATTACTTCACCTAGAGGAAGTCCATGACCAAGCAATAGAATTTTTTTTTCGAAAACTAGGGCATAGTCAAAAGATGGTTCGATCATAGAACCAAAATAAAGGCCTTTAGGATTTCTGATTTGGTTTTATGTTGGGACAAGGCCCATGAAAAGAAAGGGGGAGATGACAAATTCAACAAGCTCTAGCTTGGTCCCTTTCAGATTTCTAAAATTCTAGGAGATAATGCCTTTTGTGTCAAAAATTTAACTAGAGAGGATGTCTCATTGCCTGTCAATGGGTAGTACCTCAAGCATTACTTCCTTACTTGAGTTTCTCAGGCTCTTCCCATTGTATATATTTCTATATAGCTAGGGTAGGTTTCTTGCTTTGTTGTCCTACTTTTTCTTTGCTTTTACTCACTTTCCTGGATTTGTTTTTGTTGGGGGTGTCTTTTGATCTTGATGCAATGGTCGTGCTTGTCTCGTCGGTGTGACCACTTTTCTACCCACTCCCATATGTTCTTTGAATAAGTCTTCATGAGTTGTGACAAATTTCTATTCACCTTTGTAAGGTAATTTTCCTTACTTGAACTCCAACTTGGCTTAGGATTGGCCCCTTATTTGAATCCCTTCATGCTTATCTTAGATTATACAAAAAACATATCTTAAGCACTCTCAATGAGCTATTCAATATTCATTATGAAGTTACAGCAAGTGAAAAATATTAAGTATGCTCCAGTGACCACTGTGATTCCAAACCCACTATGAGATTTAGTGCTTATGCAGTTGAGCAAAAGAGTATCAAGAAGAAAATATTAAAGAGAAAATATCAAAGAAAAGAGAAAAGAAAAGAAAAGAAAATAAATGTTGAAACATACAACTATGTGGGTGTGGAAGCAATTCTATCAGGGCTATTGACACCTGGCTAGAAATAGAGCAATGTTCGTGGGGTCATAGTGACAACTCTGTTGGGGCTATGGATGCCTGATTGGTAGTGAAGAAATGTCTAGGTTACTTTTGGGGTTAGAAAAATTACATAGCTTTCCTTGGCTGATTGATTATTATCTTGTATGGTCTATGAGGGAGGGGAATAAATTCACTGCACACACTTCTTCTCAAATCTTCAGTTCGCTTAAGGAAACTGACTTCTGGTTTGCGAAACCAGAGATTCTAGGATCTAGATGAATCCTTACCCTTAGAACACTCGAGCATGTTCTCCTAGTGGATTTTCCATTTGTTGTGCCTATAGCACACATGCCTCATTTGGATTGAGGACCCCCTCTTTCCTTTTTGGCCTTCACCAAGTCACTTTTTTTTTTTCCTCATTTTGCATGCCCCTAATTCTGAGTTCAAGTTGGTCACATGCAGTAATGTCACCAATTTCCAATTGATGAAAATAACCACCCCAAAACTTTAGTAAGTATTTTGTCTCTGCAGGTTTAGGCCTGTAGGATTCCCTTGGCCTTTTTCCCTAGCATCCTCTGGGCCACGTAGACTTGCATTTATGGGTCTCCTTACATGGGCTACCATTATATTTTTTTCGCTAGCTAATGGATAGCTCCCAATGTTTATCCACATGGTGGGGTATTCTATTGCCTTTAGTGTTCAAGTCTCCACCAACGATCATGCCTAATTGAGTTTCTGCAAACCCACCAACCTTACCTATCATCGTACTAGGCATTTAATGTGTGCCATTAATACACTTTGGCCTATAAATAGAGGAACCAACCTATCATTTTCACCATTGCAATTTGAATTTTGAAGAGAGGAAAATAGAAAAGGAGAAGCTCTCTCTCACCCACATGGAATTTCCTGCTATGAATTCATGCCAAGTTTTCGTCAAATTCTTGCATCATTTCTAGGTAAGTTAGCATTTAAATTTCAAGAGGTGTCTTTCCTATAGCTAGGGTTTTGGGAAAATGTTAAAATATTGAAGTCAAACCCCAGTTCGCCTGATAGACTTTGAGATCCTTGACCTCGCATGAGCAAATTGATCCCATTATTCAAAAAATCGTTGAAACTAGTTAATTACATCCTAGCACCCATGTAGAATTTTGTTCCTCCCTTGCCATTCTTGCACAGAAAGGAACCCACTACAACTTGTGCTATCACTCCCACCATCCCTATTGATACTTGATAATCTTGAAAAATTGACTAAGTCATCAATTCTATGTGGGAATCCCCATGCGAGATTCCCCTTATGGATGGTCACCCTCTGATGGTTGTTGATGAATGACCTAGCCCTAATAGCTTTCTGCATTGCAGACTCTTCTTTTGTCATCGTCGTAGAGTTTTTGAGCTTAACACTTAGAAAATCCATGAAGTTAAAATGTTTATGCAGACTAGTTCTTGTAGGCAAACATCATTGGGAGTCCATTCACCGAGCGTCATTCTCTTATGGTTGAGCACTCATGACTCTATGTAGTACAAGATTTGCCTTTGCCATTTCCTTCGAGTGGACCTAACCCATTACCTAAAAATTCACTAAGTCCAAGCACCATTGCAAGCCACTGCATGTTGCTCATCATCCTCAAACCACCGTTCCTTAGTGGAAAATTCACTTTGTCTACCTACAATGCAAACTCCACTCCCTTAATTGCCTTCTTGTCATTGGGAGTCTGCCAAATCAAAAATGCTAAGTTAAAGTTGTATGTTGGCTTGCCCCTATGGGTGGACTTGTCCAGATGGCCCTTCCTCCAAGACCATTCCTTAACGGCTGAGTGCCCACATCTTCCTGCATGGCAGGTTCCGTAGGTGTGATTTCCCTTTGGAAATTATGAAGTTCGTCAAATGCCAAGCTTAAGTTTGTGAGAGCGATGTGGGCCTGCCAATGTGGATTGTTGCCTGTGGGCTGCCATCCCTACAAGACCATTCATTAATAGCAAACATTCAGCAATGGCTTGATGATTCCCCTCCACAATTTCTCAAAATTTTGGCACAATCCAAGCCATCCAAGGCACCCACGAGTCCCACAATGTAGAACTCTGCATGTGAGTGGCCATCTCCCAAACATGGCTCTTTAACAGATGAAATTCAAACATCGGTCTACCTCACGACACTTGCATGTCCTAAATGTACAAATACACCCAAGCCTAACTAGGTGACGTCAAGTGCCTCATTGGTCAATTCAGTAGGTGCCTAAGAACTTCATAAGAAATTCAACCACTACCTCACCCATGCAGGATTTCTAATGTGGGTGGTTGTCTATGGGCCTTCGTTGCCCCAGAGTTATTTCTCGCTACCTTCCTATTGACAGCTTCCACCCTAGGGAAATCCACATCCCTAGGCCCGTATTTTCCTAATTGATCCAAACGAACTCCAAATGTTGAACAATGATGAATTTTATGATCTTTTAATGATGTGGTAATGGATCTAACACTTGATTTGTAGGGTTTGGTTGATGTTTGCCTAGATTTATATGTGAACACACTTCTTGTATCTTTTGCATGCAATAATTATGGAACCTATTGTCGGTCCATCAAGGAGGTCCATTGAGAAATTTGATAAGGGAAAGAAGCCTACTCATGCACCAAGAGGAAAAGAGGAAAAGGACTAGATGAAGTATCAATTTCACGGAGTGGAGTGTACCTCCAAGCTCTCCTCTACTTGGGACTTTGTATCAGATACAAACTTAGGACATGTGATTGTTGATGAGTTCTGATAGTGGGTGATGCTTAATCCTACCATGGAGAATTCTTGAAAGATCAATGAAAGAGGTCTTGCAAATGCAACTGGTTTCCCTCCTGTACTAATTGCTCTAGAGTTGGTCATGGCCTACCGAGAGGCTTACCACTCTAGAAGGAAGATTATTGATCATGATCAAAGGGTATTGGTAGAATTTTCTGCTAATTCTATTGGTCACACATTCCACATCCCCACATTTGACAAAATGGAAGAGGTAAAAAGGGAATCTTTTGAAAACATGTGGAAAGGGGACCCCATCATGTGCAAAAGGATAATCAACCAACACCGGTTGAAAGAAAAGAGGGGAAACACCAACAAGGTACCCCATGAACTATTCAAAAGTGATTTCTTTGAAGAATACCATGATTTGGTTACTCTGTTAAGCAATGTAATGAGCCTCCCAACTATTGCTTTCTTTGAAGAATGGATGTTCTTTTTTATTGAGGAGATCATCTAGGGCACAATGGAGTTCCACTGGGCTAAGATGATTAGCGACAACTTTCACAACCAGCTCATGGGGGTAAAGAAGAGCCCCAAATTTTATATGATTTCATATTTGGTGTACCTCCTAGTGGAGAAGTTCCCATACAAAGGATTTTTTAGTGTGGGTCAATTGGGAACAAATAAAGGAGAACTCAAGGTCTATGAATACTATCCCCAACTTCAGTATAGAAATTTCAAAAGAGAGTACATAAGGGTGAATGATGCCTTCATTGAGTGCATAATCAAACTCGTGGGAGGAGACTTTGAGACAAGGGTATCACACAGTGCAAAAGACCACCAAATGGTTTGGGTTTCTATTTATACAATTCCCAAAGTTCACTTATATTAGAGAAAAAGGATTCTCAAGGAGGCCCTATTGACTGCCTAACAATCCAAATGACCACATCATTTTGTTGGAGGTTTCTCAATAGCTCCAAACCACCTACACACTATTGAGTGACAAACATTGAGCTAGGATCCCATATCCCCTGACCTTCGAGCAAGGGAAGTATTATTTCCCTGCTGCTCAATGTGTAACATTTTCAGATAGGGAGTTGGAAAAATATAACTTGGATCCTCACATAGATCGAGGAAGAATGGACCCAGATGGAAAATTGAAGAAATGGGTCAAGAGACAATATTCCCATCGACCTCATGTTGAGGACTTCTGGGCCAACTACAATGACAACAAGGAAGTGTGAATGAGGCACTATATAAGGATGACCACCCAGTTTGTCAGGATTGTCAACTTGTTCTAGGTTCTAGACCAAATTGTCGAAGAAGATGAAAATGTTGATGATGAAAGATACAATGTTGTGGCCAAATTTCCTTTGCCATTCATTGATTGGAATGAAGAGGAGGTCACTGACCTTGATATATTGACTCAGCCTATTGAAATTAGAATGAGACAATGCATGGATGCACAAATTTCCCAACTCAAGGTGCAGGGTGCCAAGTTAATGTATGGTGAGCTTGAATATGAGCTCGAGAGTGAAACTAATAGTGTCACAGTCGTTGCTTCATCATAAGAAGCTCTGAAGTCCCCACTAGCAATGAGGTCAAAGAAGAGAAAGGATGAACTCGAGTGTAAACCTAAACACAAGGTGTATTCCAAAAATTCAACTAGGGGAGAATCACCCAAAAGAGCAAAAATAATGGGGATGTTTATACTTAAGATGCCCACCATCCAGGAAGAGGAACACTGTGAAGAAGTGGAAGAAAACAAGCAATCGTGCTCACCACCCACCACTTCTGCTCTCACTACCGCTATCACCATTGGCACTCCTCCTCCTTCTACCTCCTGGGATTTTCATGTTTCATCTTCGCTTGCAATGGACATCTAAGTCCGCCTTGCCTCCATCTCACCGAATTCTTCGGTAATGGTACTTGACTGTTCCTCTTCCACTACTTCCCTGTTGTCCTCTTCATCGTTCCTACCACCCTTGCCTTCCCTCTCCACTTTTCCACCATATATGCTCTTAATCTCTATGCCACCACCTATCTTGTTGCAAGATCTCACAACATATATGAAAAATGTGCCTATCAAGATCTCCAAGGCAATCCTTGACCCCAAGTTTCAGAAATTTGTGGCATCACTTGCTGCCACTTTTCCTCTCCCACAACCATAAACCGAATTGATAATAATGGAGGCCACTACACAGATTTCAAAAGAGATGGAAAGGCTCCATGCTGAGCAATATAAAGAGACTATATAAGAAATAGCTCAGGAGCTTGAGGATTTTTATCAAGAAGACTACTTCGAATACCCGAAGGGCAGAGTGAATATTAACCTGAACAAGGTGGTTTCCAATGAGGAGAGGTCATAAACCTCAGAGGAGGAGGTTGAGGCTCTTAACAAGTTCTATGTAATCAAATCATCAGATCCAGAGCCGCATGAAGAGCTACCCCATCAACATGAAGAAGTAGGAAAAAGGGCTAATCCTAAAGAGCACCACTCTGAGAAGAAGATAGATATTGATGTGGATATGGAGATACTCTAAGAGCCTCCACTATTTGGCCAAGACAAGGGCCTAGTTCAAGAAGAAGTGCCTCCAGAAAGGGAGGAAGAACATGGAAAATAAGAAGTGAAAGATAAATAAGAAGAAAGAGATGCTCAAGAAAAGGATTCTAAGCTTGAACACAATGTGGAAATTGAACATGGAGAAGAAAGGGTGCCCCAAAAGGAGAACATTATTGAAGAAAATATTGCTTCTATTGAACCTGATAAAGGAAGAACTATGTAAGTAAAAGACTCAGATGAAGAGGAGAAGCATGATGAAAAGGCCCCTAGTGATTAGGAAGAACAATCTCATAAGGAAAAAGAAGAGGAAGGTGATCATGAATCACCCAAGGGTCAAACTAAGGTTGCTAACTTGTTGGAGTGACAATTGAGAAAGAAGGATCCTATGGTTATTAGCCCAAAGGTAAGGTTGGATGCAGTAATAGCTAGGGTAAAGAAAAAAATTAGGAAAGAAAAGAATCCCAAAGTCCATTCTCACATCACAATGGATGCCTCGAGATCAAGAATAATACAAATTTCCACCCTTGTGATAGACAAAGATACACACACAGTGTAAGGTTGAGGCTATAACATATCAATGTTCAATCTAGGCTCGGTGACCAAGGATTAGAACATAGATGAATTGCAAGGGTCGGTAGCCACCATTATGAAACAAATGAATAAGGATCAATCCACAAAAGAGGAGATGAAATATCAAGTGGGAGACCTCACTACCTATATTCAACAGTGGATGTCCATGGAAGAAGAGGCTCCTACGACATTGTCCACACCTTCTCTCCTCTCCCACGAGGAGTTGAATAGAATAGAGAAAATGAAGAACTAGACCAAGTGCACTGTGAAATGGTTCAATCGAGTAATATAATGGTGATATGGATATCCACCATGTTGGTCAAACATTAAAAAATTTCTAGGGTCTACATAAACAAATAGATGAAATGATAAAAACATGCAATAGATTATATGAGTTGTATAGGATCACGTATCCTAAGCTCAAGAGAATTATTAAGCAATATGGGAAAAGGAGTTGAAACTCCTAAAATATGATCATTGGTTAGTCAAAAATTGGAAAATGGCCCTGGACTACAGAAAAGGGATGCTGGAGAATGTTTTGAGCGAGCTAGAGGTCGATCTTGAATGGGTTGTGGAATACTAGAATGATAGTGAGGATTACTTTAAAATGATGATAGGTTATTAAATTTCTTTTCTAGAACTAGATCCAGAGAAGATTAACCCTTTCTTTCATAAGAATATGGAGCATGGGGCTATGGATACACTATCACCAGACTTCATGGATTTTTCTACAAGGGCTTTAACTCAATATGAGCAAGTCATTAAAGCCACCCTAAAGTGTACCAAACACTAGGAGCAAATCACTGATAGGATCAAGAGGATATTCTTGTAGATCATTCAATCCGACATCATGGAATGGGACAAGCTCCAGGCTTTGTTCGACAAATTCATGGACTATGCTACTCTCTAGAAAGATGTAGGAAACCCAGTCATAGATAAAGAATATTTGACAATATAACTATAAATAATGGCAGTCACTAGAAGACAAAACTGGTACAGTGTTAGAGCACCTACGTGACAAAATAGACTAGATTAAAAAATATGGAAAAGACAAGAGTCTATTTTTATATTATCATATATTTGGGGGTAGGTGAAACTCTAATGAAAAATGAATGTAAGCCACACATTGAAAGTTAATCCTGTCCATTCATTTTTCTTTTGGAAAACTATAAATAGGGGCATCCTCTCGTTTTCAAAGAGAGCTTGATGAGTTGTTGTGCAAAGGCATGTGGCAAAAAATTAATGAGAATAACATTGTTTTAATGGATTCTTGTGTTTTATTCTCATGTGTACATGATTCATTCTCCCAATCTTCGATTTTAGTTCTATTGTTCTAGTTTTAAGTTGATTTTAATTGTTAGTTCATGTCGTGCTTTAATAGTGAAGAATTCTATGGTGTTGATATCTTATCTGCTCATACTTTTTGTTGTTTATTGATGATGAAGAGCAGTGTAAAGTTAGTTTGAGCCATTTTTATATTGTTGTACTTAATTTTTGTTGTTATTCATGCTTTAATGTTGAATGGATAATCTAAAAATTTTTAGACCTTAGAAGATTGCACTAGTTTTATGAGACTATAGGTTGCTCTTGGTTAAGTGGAACTCAATTTTTGGAAGGTTTTCCACTAAAGCATCCTCCATTGTTACTATTCAACATTAGTTGTAGGTTTAGGTAACTTCTTATCCCTTTTCCCTTTTGAATTTTCTTTGAAAATTAGAGTTAGAAAAAAGTTCTAGCATCACCACAAAGTCATATTTGATGAGAAAAGAGGAGTTTTGGCTCGCTGTCTAAAACTTGCAGCAACTGTGCACCCACTTCCAAAATTCATAAAACTCCTTTTGCAGATCCAAATCCCTTCATACTTAGTGACCATAAATTCCCCTTGTGATTACCAACAAATCACATCAACCAACTGAATTATTCCAAGCTTAGTCATGACCTAACACTTGAGAGATCTTGGGGTGATTTATAAAACATTAGTTGCAGAAATTACCTTTCAATAGAGGTAACATACTTGTGTGTTTCCTATGTTGAGAAGGTGTAAAACCACCCATCAACAGTAGACTTCTCATTCTTAACCTTCTTCACAAAGATTCTCAACCTTTCCATTTTTCTATTCTTCATTCTTTTTTCATGAAAAGAAAATCTTTTTCTTCCATTACCAAAGCACAATCTTATTCATCATCTAAACTATCACTAGCATCAGATAAATCACTTTCCTCTTGGATGTATAGACTCTTCTTCTTCTAAATATTTTTCTTCTTAGGAAAGTAGGGTTTGTTATTTTTACTATATACCTCTTGTTCAAAGATATCCTTCTTATTACAAGGGAATTTGGCAAAAAAATGTCCTAATTTACCACAGTCAAAGCACTTGAAGGGTAGCTTACCTCTATGTTTTCTAGAGCCTCTCCTTATTCTTCTAATGAAGTTTGCTTCTTCCTCATTAGTCTCTTCATGGTCGAATGTATAAGATTCTTCCTTGTACTTTATGGATACCTCAACCTTCTCCTTGTTGATAGCCTTGAATACAACTTCTCTTTTGGAAGACTCTATATTTCCCATTGTCATTTCATATGTAGTGAATATTCCATGCAATTCATCAAGAGTGAGTTTATCTATTTATTTTGCTTCCTCTATTGCAAATATTTTGGGATTATACCTAGATGGAATGGATCTTAAAACATTTTTAACAATTACTAAATATTTTACCTCTTCTCCAAACCCTCTGATTGAGTTCATAATTTCATCAACTCTGAGAAGATAATCTGCAATCTTTTCTTCTTCACTCATCATAATACTTTTAAATTTAGCTTTGAGAGTCTACAAATTTTCTAGTTTTACCTTATCATCTGATTTGTATATGATCTTCAATTTACTCTAGACATCATGTGCAATTTGAAAATGCTTCACTTTGACAAACATTAAACTAGACAATCGACAAAAAATAGCATGCTTTACCTTTAAATTGTTCTAATAGTCTTTCTTTCCTATAGCATCGATAGGAGCAATAACAGGAGGTGTATATCCATTCTTAATAGACATCGATACATCAAACACTAATGATTCCAAGTATGTCTCCATCTTAATGCTCTAGATATTATAATTTGATCCATCAAATAGAGATTACTTGTTTGTAGATGAACCCTCTTGACTAGCCATTGTGTTCACTTGTCCAAGATCCATCTGAGTTGATTAAGCTTCTTTGAGGGAACCAAGGCTCTAATACCAATTGTTGGAACACAAAAATCTACTGAGATGTTGGGTGAATCAGTAGATCAATTAAAATTTATCCCTTTAACACTTCAAGTAGGTTAATTCCTTTTAGCTCTTTTAGTGTAGAGTAAATTAAACTAGTAGAGAAATAAACATTCACACACAATTGCACATAACACAACAAATACATGGAAAACCCAATATGGGAAAAACCACAATGAGAATAGCTGCTAGGATCTACTATCTTAATCCAACCTCACAATGAAAATATTTGAGTACAAAATTAAAGGACACCATCCCTAAGGAGACACCAATCCCATGGTTTTAGGAGCACCTAGTCCAAGTAAGCACCAACTCCCTACACTGAGCACCTACCTAGTTATTTGATGGCACCCACCAATCAGATTTAAAATAACAATATTACAATTTGTTTTATCAAACACAATTCAATGTTGCAACTCTATTTGGAATTACTCAATTTTTTACTACAATCTTCACAACTCAATTCTTTGTTCTGCACCTTGAATGAAAAACCTTGATGATGTTCTCTATTTTGGTTTGGGTTTCAATCTATCTCAACATGTGCATTCTTTGTCCACTCCTTATTTCACACATACATGTTGCTACTTCAACAAACAAACACACATTTTGATCAGTGATTGTCTCCTTTTGTGCAAGCTTTTTCTGATGCTTATTCTCATTTTTTAGACTAGCAATCTCCTCTCTCAAGTTATCAATCTCTTTTAAAGCATAAATGAGTTCACCTTCAAGGTATACTTCTGTTTCTTCTTCACCTTCCTTGCAAATATTCTCAACCTTTCCATATTTTTTTTCTTCAAAGTCTTTAGCCATGAAAATAAGTTCTTTTTCTTTCATTACCAAAGCCAATCTTGTCCATCATCTTAACTATCACTAGCATCAGATGAATCACTTTCATCTTAAATGTACATATTATTCTTCTTCTTCTGAAAATATTTCTTCGTAGGAAAGTAGGGTTTCTTCCTTTTACTATCTACCTCTTGTTCAAAATTTTCTTTCTTATTGTAAGGGAATTTGGTGGAAAAATTCCCTACTTTACCACAATCAAAGCACTTGAAGGGTAGCTTACCTCTATATTTTTCAGAGCCTCTCTTTAGTCTTCCAATGAATTTTTCTTCTTCCTCATCAATCTCTTCATACTAAAATGTAAAAGCTTCTTCCTTGTATTTCTTGGATACCTCAACCTTCTCCTTATTGGAAGCCTTGAATGCAACTTATATTTTGGATGAATCTATATTTCCCATTCTCATTTCATATGTAGTGAATATGCCATACAATTCATCAAGAGTGAGTTTATCTATTTCATTTGCTTCCTCTATTGTAGATATTTTGGGATCATAACTGGATGGCATGGATCTTAAAACTTTTTGAATAATTATTTAATCTTTTACCTCTTCTCCAAACCCTCTGATTGAGTTGAAAATTTTATCAACTCTAAGAAGATAATTTGTAATATTTTATTCTTCACTGATCATAAGACTTTCAAACTTGGCTTTAAGAGTTTGCAAATTTTCTAGTTTTACCTTATCATCTCCCTCGTAGATGCTCTTCAATTTACTCTAGAAATCATGTGCAGTTTGACAATGCATCACTTTGAGAAACACTAAACTAGACAATCCAGAAAGAATAGCATTCTTTTCCTTTACATTATTCTCATACTCTTTGTTTCTTACAACATTGGTAGGAGTAGTAGCAAGAGGTGTATATCCATTCTTAACATACATCCTTAGATCAAACCCTAATCATGCCAAATATGTCTCCATCTTAATGCTCTAGAAAGCATAATTTGATCCATCAAACAAAGGTACCTTGTTTGTAGATGAACCCTCTTGACTAGCCATTGTGATCAGTTGTCCAAGATCTACCCTAGCTAATTAAGCTTCTCTGAGGGAACCAAGGCTCTAATACCAATTGTTGGAACATAAAAATCTACTGAGATGGGGGTGAATTAGTAGATCAATTAAAATTTATCCCTTTAACCAAGTTCAAGTAGGTTAATTCCTTTTAGCTCTTTTAGCATAGATTAAACTAAACTAGCAGAGAAATAAAAATTCACACATAATTTCACATAACACAACATATACATGGAAAATCTAACATGGAAAAAACCACAGTGAGAATAGCTACTAGGATATACTATCTTAATCTAGCCTCACAATGAAAATATTTGATTACAAATTTTAAGGGCACCAACCCTAAGGAGACACCTATGCCATGGATTTAGGAGCACCCACTCCAAGTTAGCACCAACTCCCAGAACTGAGCACCTACCCAGTTATCTAATGGCATCCACCAATCAGATTTATAATAACAATATTACAATTTGTTCTATTGTTCATACATTTCAATGTTACAACTCTATTTACAACTACTTGATTCTCTATTATGCACCTCTCTTAGTATTTCACCTTAACTGCAAACCCTTGATGATGTTATCTTATTTTTGTTGGGTTTCACTTTATCTCAGCATGTGCATTCTTTGTGTGCTCCTTAGTTCACACATACACATTGCTACTTCAACAAATAGATAAAAATTATGATTGCCATCTTGTCTCATACATTCATCGACTAAAATTCTTGCCTCGAGCCACAAACCACCATATAAATTAATTCCATATTCAAATTTTTTGATCTAGAAACTTCTTCTAGGGTTTTCTTACTCACATTCTTCGTCGGTTAGCTTCCTATACATATTTTTTGAATTTTCTAATCATGGAAACCTAGAAAATCGTTAACCTAATATACATTTAATGCCATAACATTATATACTCAATATTATTTTGATCTTGATCACCTTTTCATTTTGTGATGTCATTGTGCAAATTAAATTACCAATCAAATGGTAGCTAGAGTAGTTGAACCAATTAAATTCATGCTCTATGTCAAATACTAGTCAAAAACCTAGTTCACACTAACATAGTCATTGTGAGAGTTCAACTTTGAAATTGGGCTATTGATCTAGCTCTTCATGCCACCTTTCTAAATGATCTCCATCAATCGTTTAGCTTTAAAACCCAACTATATGATTGATTTCCTTTTAACTAACATCCTTTATCTTTATCTCTTTGTAAAAATTAGACATCATGCTTACTTGACATATCACAAATTTTCCTAGGGAGACAACCTTCATTTCTATAATGTGAAGAGGTCTTGCGATCACCGATCGATCTTCACCTCATAATCTCTCTCATTGGATAGCCATTGGATCATATTTGCCTAGCGTAACTTCATTTGTGCACAAAGAGTAGAAAGCCTAATGTAAAGCATTATTGTGATGTAGTAATACTTTTCCATTTGTCTCAAAGAACATGTGTCGACCTTATCACTCCATTGCTCTTTTTGAAGAGGGCACTCACCATGTCTTCATCGCAACCTTTTAGTGTATCACCTTTTGCTCGATTCTATTTTATTCACAACAGTGATGTGAATAAATGAAGAGATGCAATCACATTTCACCACCTATCCATGCTTACATCATACTCCACTAACACTTTAGCCATCGCATATCATGCATTTATTTCCTACCATTTTTCTTCACAACAATAATGTGAGGCAATGAAGTGATGACCATTAGATCTCCTTTGTCTATTCTTGGTTGTGGATTTATCTATATCACACATTGCATAAAGCACATGCCGAGGTAAAATTCAAAACATAGTGCGAAGGACTTGAGCAATAGCCATCCAATATTATATGCTCCAACCATCACCGTTGATCTCTTTCATCGCATATCATTGATTGCACACTACCCTTTTGCTTCACAACTATGATGTGAAGCAATGAAGCGATAGCCATTTGATATTGAACCACTGACATGCACCATTAGATCTTCCAAGGAGCATATCACACATCACAAATTTAGCATAGCCACAATGAGCTTAAACAAATATATGAAGAGTTTTCATGATGAAAACTCCATCGAACTAGCCAATAGCACTAGGCACGGGGCTCGGTTACTCAAACAACACCAATGGCTTAAGTTGTCACTTAAGAGACATGCAACCACCTATATCTAGTCAATGAAAAAACATAAACTTTGTTCATCACAATGACACCAACACTTTATGGTTTAACTAAGAAACCCTAATTTGACCATAGAGTACAAATAAATCAAGTTTGAGTTCAGTACACATCCTCTGATCATGTAGACCATACTAATTGAATCATCTTGAAAAACCCATATCAAATCTGATCTTAGTTTTCTCCTCTGAATTCTAGAAGTGACCTTTGCAAAATTGTGACAACATTTCATGATAACATTACAACTTTAGAGAAACTTTTCAATATTGTAGAAACATGCTCTTCTCTCCATCATTCTACACCAACTCTTCTAGAAATGGATCCACTAAGCTCAGTGATATCCATAATTCCATTGAACTCCCCCTTTATCATTATTGACACCTTTTGACATCAATGAAAATATTATCCCAACAATCTCCCCCTTTCTCATTGATGGAAAAACCAAATTATCTAAATGCTCTATACCAATTCTAAATTCTCCAATTCATGCTCTATACAAATGGTGTACCAATGGAACCAACACTGTACTAATCAACTAAATAATATGTACTAATTATAAAAAAACCATATGAGTGGACATACATAACAACTCCCACTTAGAAAAATCTCCACTTCTTTTGCAATATCTCCCTGCTCAATTATATGAGCATTTGCACAAATTATTCCGATAGATCATTTTCTCATCTTTCTCCCCTCTGACATCAATGGAAAAGGGTCTCTCCATGTATCTATTGAAACCAAGTACACTCTCCCCCTTACTTGCTCCCTCTTTAACAAACCGCACAAAGAGAAAGAAGAGGTTCATAAATTTGCAACCATCAAGTCATTAAAAATTTGTAAAACCAAGGTTACCTAAATTGATCTCACCTTCATATCCATGGTTGAATACAATTTCAATGAAGCTCCCCCTAGAAGCTCCCCCTAGAATCATGCCCTATCAATAAAATTTAGTGATATGATGTGGGAGCAATTAATCCCAATTTTTGTCTCATATATTCAAATCGTTCCTTAGGAAGAGGCTTGGTGAAAATGTCTGCCACTTGATCTTTGGTTGGAACATACTCCATGGTGACTTCCTTATCTACAACCTTCTCTCTTATGAAGTGATACTTGATTGATATGTGCTTTATCTTGGAATGCATCACTAGATTCTTTGATATGTTTATTGAAATTGAATTATCAAAAAGAATTGAGATAGGTTCTCTGTATTCAACCTTGATGTCTTGGAGTTTTTTCTTCATCCACAATACTTGAGTACAACATGTATCTGCTACATACTCTTCTTTGTCTGTATAAAGAGTGGTTGATTCCTTCTTTTTGCTCATCTAGGAAACAAGTTTGTCTCCTAAAATATGCACCACCACTAGTGCTTTTTTTTTTATCATCTACACTTCCATCCCAATCAACATCTATATATGTTGTCAAAGTGAAATATTTACTCTTGGAATACGACAATCCATAGTCAATGGTGATTTTAATGTATCTAAAGATTATTTTTACAATGTTGACATGAGACTCCTTAGGAGTAGCTTGAAATCTGAGAACCATACACATTGCTTGCATAATATCTGGTCTTGATGCAATTAAGTACAACAAGCTTCCAATAATTGACCTATAAATTGTTTAATTTGCATCCAGGGGCTCATCTGACATGCTCAACTTACATCTAGTTATCATAGGATTACTGACCGGTCTATTTTTTCCATTCCAAAATTTTTAAGCATTTCCTTAGCATACTTAGTTTGAGATATAAATATCCCATCAAGAGTTTGTGCAATTTGTAAACCAAGGAAAAATGATAGTTCTCCTAGCATTGACATCTCAATTTCATCTTGCATTTGAATAGCAAATTCTTTGCACATCTTGTCATTGCTACAACCAAATATGATGTCATCCACATATACAACAACAACTATCATGTGTTCACCTTTAGATTTGAAGTACAGATTGCTATCTACACATCCCTTTTTGAATCCTTGTTGTTCTAGATACTGGTCTAATCTTGAATACCATGCCCTTGGTGCTTGATTTAGACCATACAATGCTAATTTCCTTATTCTACAAACATAATCACCTTATTTTGATAGCTGAAAACCTTCTAGTTGTTCTATGTAGACCTCTTCAAAGTTTCTAATTAGAAAATTATATTTTACATCCATTTGATAGAATTTAAATCCCTTATACGTAGAGAATTCAAGAAACATCCTCATAGCTTCTAATCTCGCATTAGGTGCAAATGTTTCTTCAAATTTTATGCCTTCAACTAGTGCATATACCTTGCACACCAACCTTGCTTTGTTCCTTACTATGACTCCATCTTCATTGAGCTTATTTCTAAATAATGTAGAGATTAATTAATACACTCTCCAGCCCTCTCTAAATTCTCAACAACAATTGCTAAAATAGAAATAAAAAACTTACAAATTAACTCCATAAATTGATTGCAAATGAAAACATTATATTGCTTTGTTTAAGAAATCTAATTTTTACATGAATTTCAGTCATCTATGGACTGATAAATAGAAAATAACCTCCTTACAAAATTTGGAAATACAAAATTAATACATTCAAAAGAAAACTATGCTCAACTACGTGAGCTCTTGCAAACTGGTTCATCTCCCAACACCTCAACTCCAACTACAACTCTTGTAGCTTCAACCCAGTTGTTTTGAAACCTTCATGGATTGTTGTAAATTAGTCCAAACCTACAACAAAATTTCCAAGAATGCTTTCTAGAGAATACTACCCCCTTACCTTTTTTCCTCATTTTCTCTTCCATTTTCCTTCCTCAAAATGGATTTTTTTCTGTTTTACCCTCCCTGTCCTAAAATTAATTTTACATGCTTTATTTGGGCCTCTTCAATATGGCACAACCCCTAATATTGCTGCAAATCAAAGGGTGATCCCACAATAGTGGCTTAAACTTTTTGGGACATCCTTTTTTTTTGCTGAAATCACGTATATTTAGAAAATATAATTATTTAAGCCTTGAAAAGTTCCATTTAAAGGATTCTAATTGAAGAGGGTTTGATCAAACCACCATAGCTCAAACCCCCTTGGATATAAACCTTCTAGTTTTAAACCATACCTATAATGGAGTCTCCTTTACACCTATCAAAATGCTAATTAAAAACCACTTTTGATTTACCTTTTAGGGGATCAAATGAATTCATTTAAAATTTATTTTTGGTAATTATGTAGTCCTTATTATAATATTTTGAAAAATTATAATTTTAAATCTATCTAATTTGGTTATTATATTTATTTTTATTTCTTGTGAATGCAATTTTTTCACCGAAAAATCAAGCTCTTTGTTCTGCACATGCAACAAAAATAGCAGATTATCAAAACAAAAATCTAAAAAATATCTATGCACTATATATTTATGTCCTTGATCCAAAAAAAAAAAAAAAAAAAATTTTGATACATAGAAAAAAAAAATGTGTTAGCAAGTAAACGCATGTCTAAATTATAAAAGATCCGACTTCAAAAATTAATTAAGAAAAAATATTCAATAAAAGACTATGAAACCAATTGCATGCACTAGAAATCATAGTTACAAATCTAAATTTGGAAAAATTTGAATTTTATCTTTCATATAAAAAAAAGTTATGTGTTAGGAAGTACATGCCACTCTTTAAAATTGGTGTTTACTATTGAAAACTAGTTTTTGAAGGAGATGAAAAAAGAAATGCAATTTGACTCCAAAAAAATTAAAATATATATTTATAATCTACAAACAAAATTTCACAAATCACTAGTTTGCATTATCTTCAAATTCCTCATGCTTTGGTAGCTATAGGTGCCCAAAAGTGAAGATTTAGTTAAAAAAAATCAGTTCAATGTCTAGTTTGGCCAAAAATTGTAAACCAATATTGTGGGATCAGCCCAAAATCCTCAAAAAAATCAATTAAAATAATTAAAAATCCATTCCCAGCATCCCCTCTAAATATAGGAGTTTTTCAAAAAAAATCTCTCCCTTTGACCCCTAAAAAAGAAAAAAAACAAAGCAAGCTTGGGCACCCATATCCTCAATCCCTACTTTTTAGGGATCATTAAATGATGTCTTAGAGATCCACATTCAAATCCCAATGCCACAAATTTCCTTTCAAATATTTTAAATTAAATGTTTTAAAACTACTTTTATGTTGCTTTTTTCTTCCACAAGTTAACATGATAATGTGCAAAGGGAAATTAATTTGTCAAGTTTAATTATTAAAATATATATCATTTACCACCTTTAATTTTAATTTCAAACCAAAATTTACTCACCACAAAATTTTAAAATTTCTCAACAAAAATTGAAAACTTTGCTTGATACAAGATTTCCAATACCATGAATGCTCATGCATCACTAAACACCCATTTAGTGCCTATCACAATTTTGCTTTGGGGTCTAGGAACCAATTTCCATGTTTTGTTCTTCTCAATTTGATTCATCTCTTCTTCTATGGCCTTTATCCAACTCTCATCTTTTTTGGCCTCAACATAGTTCTCAGGTTCAATCTGTGACAAGAGAGAAAAGTTTACTTGTTCCTTGTTCTTTGTAATTATTCTCCTTGTCTGAACACGTTTATTTATATTTCCAATTATTTGATGTGCAGGATGATCCGTTTGTACATATTTTCTAGGAGCTTTAAATTCTCTTCTTCTACCTCTTCATCAACAATCTCTTCTTCACATTTTGATTCATCTTCAAAGTTATCTTTGTCAAATTTAACATGTTTCAATTCTTCATTAACCTTGACATTAATACTTTCGATAGATTTGTACAACCTTTTTTTAATAAAACTTGTAAGCTTTTCTTTAAGTGGAATATCCAAGAAATATTCCTTCATCACATCTTGACTCAAAGCTTCCCAAATTATCTTCTTCTCTTTTGATTTATCATTTTCTACCAAACACTTTGAAGTACTTGAAAAATGTTGGTTTTTTGTACCATAGTTTATAGGGGGTCTCATCACTATTTACTCTTATTTGAAATCTATTCATAATATAAACTATAGTATGAATTTCATCCCTCCAAAACACATCTGCTAATTTGGCCTCATTTAGCATTGTTCTTGACATCTCCTTAATTTTCCCATTATTTCTCTCAACTACTCCATTCTGTTATGGAGTTCTTGATGTAGAATATTGTCTTTTGATTCCATGATTCTCACAATATTCAATGAATAATTTTTTTGTGAATTCTCCACCTTCATCTAATATTAGGCATTTGATTCTTCTGCCAACCTCCTTTTCAACCATGGCTCTAAAAATCTTGAATTTTTCAAATGCTTGTGACTTATCCTTTAGAAAGGTTACTCATTTCATCCTTGAGTGGTCATCAATTACCAACATGAAGTATCTTTCACCTTTCAGTCCTCTTGTCCTTTTAGGACCACACAAATTAGTATGAACCAATTAAAAGGGATTTTTAGTTGAGTATTCTTTTATCTTAAATTTGACGCTTTTTTGCTTGCCTATTTGACACTCTTTGCAATTGGTGTTTGCAGGCTTAGTTATCTTATGCATGTGTCTTACCAATCCTTTGGAGCTCACCTTCTCCAAATTATCAAAATTTACATGCCCCATTCACCTATTCCACAACCAACTCTCATCAACTTTACTTATTATACAATTCTAACCTTTTACTTCAATGATATTATAAAGGTTGTTATCTGTTCTTATTCCTTGTACAATTGTTTTTTCATTTTTCCTAATTTTGTATCCTTTTGAATTAAATGTGACTTTATAACCATTGTCACACATCTGATTGACACTTAGTAGGTTGTGCTTCAAACCTTCAACATAAAGGAAATATTTTGTAGGTGATTTACCATCTATGCCTATTGTTCCTTTAAAAAAAAAAATTACAACAATTTTGTCACGTAAACTAACTAATCCTTCCTTGCATTTCTTAAATTGGATGATTTTTTCCTTCTCACCAATCATATGTTTAGATCGGCCAATATCTATCACCCATAGATTTTTCTTCTTGGAATGAAATGTCATTTGTGAAATCATTGATTGTGTGGGCATCTACTCTTTTTCTTTCCACAACTTTTTAGATTTCTTTTTTTCCTTCTCTTCCTTCGTTTTCAAGGACTTTAGACTCTTTGTTCACTTTAGGAGGTGTGTTTTTCTTTTTCTCACTTTGTACATTTTTTCTTATAAGTTTTATTATACAATTCTTGTCTATATGACAAAAATTATTACAATTATAGCAGATTACATTCATATCATCTAAAGGAGCAAATGGATTTTTTCTTGAAAAATTTGTACTCCTTTTAGAGATAACTCTACATTCTCTAGTCCTATGACCAAATTGATTTCAAGTATAACAGTACCCATAGAAGAATGGAGAGTACTTGGTCAAATATTTGTTTTAGTAGGATGAGGAGGTCTTCTTTTCTTTTACTTCTTCAAATCTCTCACCCTTGTGAATCCATCAACATTAGTTCTTATGTTTTGCTTCTTCTTTAGATGATTAGGAACAAACTAAATATTCTTCTTGTTTTCAATAGGATTTTTTTCTTCTTCAACTTTCTTTATCTCAATAGTCTTCATTTCCTCTATAGAGGTGTTCTTCTTGCAGGCTTTCTCACCATTTGTACTAGACTTTTCTTCTACTCTAAATCTTAAATACAATTTTACAAATGCACTAGTAAAAGTAATTTTCCCTTTTTCTAAACCTAAAACATTTTTTTCTTTTGAAGAAGGTTTTTGTGTGATTATTAACTCATCAAGGATCTCTAAACCTCCCTTCAACTTTAGGCCTTTTTCAATTTTTTCTCTATCCTTCTCCAAGTCTTTTCTTAAGGTAACTATTTTTTACTCTAGCTACATATATTTTTCAGCCTCAAACTGTATTTTAGAGTTTACTGCATATTCAATTATTTTAGCTTCATCCACTTGTATCTTCAAGATTACTACCATTAGATTAGATTCTTCAAGAATTTTGATTAGCTTTTCAATCTCCTTTTGTGCAAGATTTTTTTGATGCTTATTCTCCTTTTTTAGACTAGCAATCTCCTCTCTCAAGTTATCAATATTTTCTAAAGAACATACTAGTTTACCTTCAAGGTATACTTCTCCTTCTTCTTCACCTTCCTCATAAATATTCTCAATCTTTCCATAATTTTTTTCTTCAGATTCTTTAGCCTTGAAAAGAAATTATTTTTCTTCCATTACCAAAGCACAATCATTTTCATCATTTGAACTATCACTAGCATCAGATGAATCACTTTCATCTTGGATGTACAAGTTCTTCTTCTTCTTCTAAAAAGTTTTCTTCTTAGGAAAGTAGGGTTTATTTGCTTTACTATCTACCTCTTGTTTAAAGTTTTCCTTCTTATAGTAAGGGAATTTAGGGACAAAATTCCCTACTTTACAATAATAAATGAACTTGAAGGGTATCTTACCTCTATATTTTTGGAGCCTCTCCTTAGTCTTTTGATGAAGTTTTCTTCTTCCTCATCGGTATCTCCATGCTTAGATGTATGATCTTCTTCCTTGTCTTTCTTGGATAACTCAACCTTCTCCTTGTTGGAAGCCTTGAATGCTAATTCTATTTTGGATGACTTTGTATTTCCCATTCTCATTTCATATGTAGTGAATATGCCATACAATTCATCAAGAGTGAGTTTATCTTTTTATTTTGCTTCCTCTATTGTAGATATTTTGGGATCATACTTGGATGGCATGGATCTTAAAACTTTTTGAACAATGACTGAATCTTTTACCTCTTCAAACCCTCTAATTGAGTTCACAATTTTATCAACTCTGAGAAGATAATTTGCAATATTTTCTTCTTCACTCACCATAAGACTTTCAAACTTGGCTTTAAGAGTTTGTATCTTTTCTAGTTTTACCTTATCATCTCCTTTGTAGATGATCTTCAATTTAATCCAAACATAATGTGTAGTTTGATAATACACCACTTTGACAAACACTAAACTAGACAATCCACAAAGAATAGCATGATTTTCATTTGCATTGTTCTCAGAGTCTTTCTTTCTTACAACATCGATAGGAGCAGTAGAAGGAGGTGTATATCCATTCTTAGTATAAATCCATACATCAAACCCTAATCATGCCAAATATGTCTCCATCTAAATTCTCTAGAAAGAATAATCTAATCCATCAAACAAAGGTGCCTTTTTTGTCATTGACTAGACATTGTGTTCACTTTTCCAAGATCTACCTGAGTTGATTAAGCGTCTCCAAGGGAACCAAGGCTCTGATACCAATTTTTGGAACACAACAATATACTAAGTGGAGGTGAATCAGTAGATCGATTAAAATTTGTCCCTTTAACACTTCAAGTAGGTTAACTCCTTTTAGTTCTTTTAGTGTAGATTAAAATAAACTAGAAAATAAAGAAAAATCCACACACAATTACACATAACACAACATATACATAGAAAACTAAATATGGGAAAAACCACAATGAGAATAGCTTCTAGGATCTACTATCCTAATCTAGGCTCACAATAAAAATCTCTAATTACAAATTTTAAGGGCACCAACCCTAAGGAGACACCAATCCCCTGGTTTTAGGATAACCCACTCCAAGGAAGCACCAACTCCCTACACAGAGAACCTACCTAGTTATTTTATGTAACCCACCAATCAAATTTACAATAATAATATTACGATTTGTTGTATTGAACACAATTCAATGTTGTAACTCTATTTGCAATTGCTCAATTATTTGTTGCAATATTTCTAACTCAATTATATGTTCTACACCTCTCTTTGTTCTACAACTTGAATGCAAACCCTTGATGATATTATATATATATTTTTGGTTTTCACTCTATCTCAGCATGTGCATTCTCTGTCTACTCCTTAGCTCACATATACACTCTACTACTTCAACACACAGACAAATTTTTTGATTGTTTTCTTTTCTCATTTTCATTATCCAACATTCTTGCCTCAAGCCACACACCACCATCTAGATTAATTGCATATTTATATTTTTTTATCTAGAAAATTCTACTAGGATTTTCTCACTTGCATTCTTCATCAGCAAGCTTCCTATATAGATTCGTTGAATTTTCTAATCATGGAAAACTACAAAACCCTAAACCTAATATGAATTTAATGTCATAACCTTATATAATCGATCTAATTTTGATCTCGATCACCTTTTTAGTTTGTGCTACCGCTCTGCAAATCAAATCACCATTAAAATGGTATATGGAGTAGTTGAACCAATTAAATTCATGCTCTATGTCAGCTGCTAGTCAAAAACATAGTTCACATTTGTAAGACCCCTCCATTTTTCTCTTTCGATTGAACAGTCTTCTATTTGGTTAGGCCTCGTTCTCTATTAGTGCTTTGACCTTGGTACTCAGTTACTATGTGATCACTACCTCTATCATGATATGGTGATGTATTTTGATGTGATGGTATTTTATTATGATATCATTATGGCATGCTTTAGATTAGCATTCTGAACATTTGCATTAATGATATTTTATGTTTTGATTATGACATATATATGCATGTGGATATACTCTTTGTTCGCAGGTTAACAAGTAGAGGACATCGACTCCACCTAGTTTTACAGGTTTGAGTGTGCTCATTGCCCAACGGTATTTGATTAGGAGATAGTAGCTAGGTTTTCCGTGCCAAGTCATCACCCTAGTCTTAGTATGGCGTCTGGTGTTAGTCGAGTTATGTTGCTTTTATGATTGATCATCTTGCCTGGATTTTATTTAATTGCAAGTTAAAAAGGGCAATTAAATGGCTTAATGTATTTAAGTTGTGGATTAATTTGTTCTGAGTTTATGTTGAAATGTAATTTATTTTATTATTAATTTAATTTAATTAATAAATAATTTAATTGTTGATTAAAACTATTTATTAATTAATTAAATTTATGACGTTGAAAGAAGTTATTTTAATATGTTGAAGTTGTTGTTATATTTGTTGAAATTGAAAATAAAGAAAATGCATAAAAGTCAATTTAGAAAATTTGAATTCAAAAATTGAAAAAAATTAGATATTTCTATTTTCTATTTTTTGAAATTGATTACAGTGGTTGAATGAGATATTTTTGGAATTTTCTTGATTATTGAATTTTCCTTCACAATTTTGGGAGGATAAAGTTTTGAAATTTGAAAACAGAGGAGAGGAGGGTTTGTTGCATTTTTGTGGGTTTTGGATTGAATCTGAGGAACTCGTTGATTTGAAGAGGGAATCCAAGCTAGGATTTGTGCACCGTCTGGATCTTCACAAACTCTTGCATACCAGGTTCATGTTATTTAAATTGGTTATTGAATTTGAAAAGGTTCACGTTTTTTTTTGGAATTGGTGTTGGTAAAATTTGTTGTTTGAAGACATTTAAATCCTCTGATTAGTTATAAGAAAACCCATCTTGAATCTTGTTTCCAAACTATGAATACCTCCCTTTGAAAATGAAATTTCTTCTCAAAAAATGGTGTTTTCACTGTAAATGGTTTTCTTCAATTTTATTTGTGCAATTTGATTTGTTAATCGAGAGATTTAATATATATATATATATATATATATATATATATATATATATATATATATTTTTATATATATTGTGTATATACTTTATTTGGGAGGAGGGTCATCTTTGTAAATTTTTTTTTATTTTTATGAAATACCACAGAGCTGATTTCCAAAAATGTAGGTCTTTAAATTTTAAATAATTTTTTTGAAAAAATAAAAAAATATATATATAAAAATAAAAATAAAATGAAAAGTTTTGTTGGGGGCTGGGGCTCAACCCACAACAGCCCCCATAAGAGGCGTTGTGGGGAACCATCCCGGTCGCGTGGTGGCTTGGCACCACCACCACCACAGTGGTGGTCGGTTGTGCATAGCCATGGCCACCACTAGGGTCGGCGCTACGTCCGCCCAACCACTCCCCCACCTCCACTTGCGCCTTGCGCGTGACCGCCGCCGCCTGCAATAGGCGGCCGCCCAACGAAAATCGTCTGGCCTTAAGCACACGACCCAAGGTAGCTGCGGCCCAACCTTTAGGGTTGGTGTGTGGCCCAAGGCACGAAATGGGGCTGCTTGTTAAAAATAAAATATAAAAATTAAAATATCTTTTTTAATATTTTAATATTATTTATATATATAATATTAAATATTATTATATATACATATATTAATCATTAATGTATATATATTTAATATTTAATATTATGTGTATATAATATTAGAATATTATTTTAAATATATATTTAATTAAGATTATGATTTTAATATATATATATGTATTTAATATATGAGTAAAATAATAGTATAATTTAAATGTAATTGGGAAGATTTTAAAGTATTATGCTATAGTTGTGATTATAAAATTTAAAATATTGAGTTGATTAATATCATGATTTAAATGTATTTGTGGAATTTTAGATTATTGCATAATAGTCAAGTTGAAGAATTTATTTTAGAATATTATATTTGAAAGGACAAATATTGAATTCAAAAGTAATATGTTTAAGTAGCGAGATTAATTGACTTTAAGATGATTTATTTTGCAAAGGGAAATAATTATTTTAAAATGATATGTTTTGAATTAACAAAGTAACTGTTTTATTTTATTATTATTTTCAGGTAATTATGGATTAGTTATTTGCTTAAATTTTAGCCCTTGTCTGAAGAAGACGTTATTGAATCAGTTTATTATGGAATAAACTACTAAATGTTATTCAAGGAAATGGATTTACTATATCCAAATTAGTTATTTCCTCACAAATTTTTTATGTGATTATTTCCTATGTGTTCATGTTTGGGGAAATGGGTTTAGTGTCTTTAATATGTAAGTCTTCCAGAAGACCCTAGAGGTTGGGAGTTGTCATTTTGTAATGACGACCGTTTGTTATTTCCTTGGGTAGTGCATGAATTTATGTCATTGTTATTACCTGGTTTCCACGAACGGGGATGTTTTGTACCTCCTATGTAAGGAGTGGATTATGTAATTTGAGCCTCCTTGTAAGGAGTGGTTTTATTATTGTTGTTACCTCCAGTGTTTGGAGATGGATTTATCTTATGTCACCTCCTGAGAAAGGAGTGGTCGTGTTATCTTGGTTGTTGCACTTTGTACCCCTAGTGTTTGGATGGTATGTGTGTTGTCAAGTAGAAGAGTGGCTTCCGTAGGGGCCAAAGCCCGGAAGAGGTAAACTGGGTAACCTTTAGAGGTGGTTTAATCAAGTAATAACTAAAACAAAACTTAGAAGATTAGGTGGTACTTCTCACTAATCAAGATAATTATGCCTCAATCATAGACATAAGGGCTCATGTAGACTTGGGATGAGTGGGAAGGCCTGGAATGGCAAGGTCATCTATCTTGTCTATATGAGAGGTATTTGATTCCACATGAGTGAGTATGGGGGCCGAGATTTGTTAGAGGCCACCAGGATAACCCATATTGGGGGCCAGAGCCTAGGAAGAATCCCAGAGGACAACCCATGATGAGCTATGTGATGACACTCTTTCTAGGACAACAGTTGGTATTCGATTTTATGGGTATGGTTTTCTTAACATACCTGATGTGACCATAGTTGGTATTCGATTATTATGTGTGTGGTTCTCTTAACATACTTGATATTCTTTGTTTATGGAAGTAATGTGACCATGTAGAGTTGTACTTGTGTTGTACTCGTGATGCTCTTGAGTTATACTTATGTTGTACTTGAGTTGTACTTATGTTGTACTTATGTTGTACCTATGTGGTACTTGTGTTGTACTTGTGATGTGCTTGTGTGGTACATGTGATTGGATGTGTCAGTTTGGTTCAGTGATGATTTAGCCTGTGTCTAGAGGTGTTGGTCTTGGCTAGGATTCCTTGTTACTATCTCCTAGCATGGGGGGTGGGCCTTTGGGTTCCACTTGGTTGGGTGGCGTGCACCTTAATCTGTTGGGCTATCTTCATGTTCATGTGGACAAGACTTCCAGTTGGAGAGCTCGTTGGATTCGGTTCCAATTATTGCTTTATTTCATTTCAGTTGATCTTGTACTTTTACCCCTCATTTGTCATCGAGGTGGAAAGTTGTAATTATAATTATGTTTATTGGACTTGCCTCATTTGGGGAATGAGAGTTGTAATTGTAATATTTAATTATGGATAAATGAATTTGAATGTTATCTATTATTCTTTGATGTATTTACCTTGTATGGAATGTATGCGTCCTTATTATCTTAAGTAGATAAATGTTATGGTTTCATTTATGTTGTTGTGGGTTATAAGTAATCTCAATCTCGTAACCTTAGGGGATGTTTGCAATGGGAAGTGAACTTGCATGTTTATTGTACTTAAACAAAAAAAAAATTAGTCCATTTAAGTAGTTAATTGCAACTTCCTCTAGGGTTGCGTGGCGAGGCGTTACAACATTGGCATAGCCATTGTGAGAGTTTAACTTTGAACTTGGGTCATTGATCTAGATCTTCACACCACCTTTCTAAATGATCTCCATCCATCATTTAGCTTTACAACCTAACCATATGATTGATTTCCTTTTAACTAGCACCATTTATCTTTATCTCTTTGTAAAAACCATCATGCTTACTTAACATATCACAAATTTTCCCTAGGCATCAACCTTCATTTCTTTGATGTGAAGAGGTCTTACAATCACTGTCCGATTTTCACCTCATAATATCTATTGTTGGATATCCATCACATCCTCTTTACCTAGTGCAACTTTATTTGCACGTAAAGGGTAGAAAGTGTGATATAAAGGATCATTGTGATAAATTAATACATTCTATCTATCTCTGAGAACACGTGTCCACCTTATCTCTGCATCACTCTTTTTGAAGAGGGGACCCACCATTTCTTCATTGCAACCTTTTAGTGTATCACTTTTTGCTTAATGTTGTTTTATTCACAATAGCTATGTGAATAAATGAAGTTATGCAATTAAATTTCACCTCCTATTCATGGTTACATCATACTCCACTAAAAATTTAGCCATCATATATCATGCAATGCTTTCCTACCTTTTTCTTCACAACAATGATGTGAGGCAATGAAGTGATGACCATTATATCTCCTATGTCTATTCTTAGTTATTGATTTGTCTATATTGCACATCGCACAAAGCACATGTTGAGGTAAACTTCATAATGTGATGCAAAGAACTTGAGTGATAATCATCCAATCTTATATGCTCCAACCATCACCATTGACCTCTTTCATCGCATATCGATGATTACACCCCACCCTTTTTCTTCACAACTGTGATTCGAAGCAATGAAATGATAGTCGTTTGATCTTCAACAACTGATGTGAACCATTAGATCTTCCAAGGAGCATATCACACATCATAAATTTAGCATGATTACAGTGAACTCAAAAAATGATGTGAAGAGTTATCACAATGCACACTCCACAAAATCAACTGGTAGAACTAGGCATGAGGGCTAGTTACTCAAATGATACTAATGGCTTAAGTTTTCACTTAAGTGACCTACAACCACCTATATCTAGTCAATACAAAAACATAAATTCTCTTCATCACCATGACTGCAACACATCAGGGTTTAACTAAGAAACCCTAATTTGACTAGAGAGCAAAAATAAATCAATTTTGAGCTCACTACACATCCTCTGTTCATGCAAACCATACCAATTGAATCCTCTTAAAAAAACCATATCAAATATAGTCTTAGTTTTCTCATCTGAATTTTGGAAGCAACCTCTACAAAATTGTAACAATAATTCATGAGAACTTTGCAAATTTTGAGCAACTTTGAAATATTGCAAAAACATGCTCTTCTAGACATTGATCCATTGAGCTTAATGACATTCAAGCTTCCACTAAACTCCCCTTTTGTCATCAATGACACCTTTTGACATCAATTACAACATTATGCCAACACAATCTTCCACCAATTCAATTCAAATTTATAACTTTCACACATGAAAGAGGGGGAAGGGTTGTTTCATATAGGTGATTTTCAAATTCAAACCCCATTTTGGTATCTCTACCTCCATAATAGCTATGATGATGTAATAAAATAGAGCTTACCCTTGGTCAGGAAGAGGCCAAATGATAAACAAGTGATAAAATGACAATTACTACAACTCACCACTAAGATCTACATTCCTTGAAGAACTAAAGTCATGTACTCATCACCTTCATAAAGAAATTTATGCTTGATTTTAAGTCTTGAAAGTGTTAATACTCACATAAAATTAGGATGCCTGGCTAACATGATACTTGACTGAAATAAATGTTTCTATAATTATATTAATTCTACTCTTGATTGCACTCAACAGTAATCTTAATTTCCTTCTCAAATATACTAGGATTAAAATGGTGAAAATATTTTGTATTTATATGCAATTCTTCTAATTTCCCAAAAATTATATACCAATAGCCAAAAAATGATTTTAGATTTTCAAATATTAAAATGTCGGCATTGACATATTTAAATTTTATCCAAAATGTGTTGAACAAGGGTGTTGGGTACCCTATTCTAGACCCATCCTTTTTGGGCCTTAAACATTGGTTTTAAATATTAAATGTTTATTTTCAATCCCCACTTAATTTTTTGAAGATATTTTAAAATAGGCAAATTAAATGTATAATTAGGTCCAAGCACATAGGGGGAGCTAAACCTAGTGTGAAATTATCAAGGGTGACAATTTTCAATTCTATGAAGATAATTCTAAATGGCTCGTCAACCTCTTCCTCTTCCCTCCTCTCTTTTCGAATAAATATTTTCATTCTTGGATATCTCCGAGTTCTCACTTGGCTCTCTTGCATTCTACGTCTTGTTGTAGCTCTCTCAAGCTCTATATATCTCTTTCAATCTATCTTTCTATCTTAGCTTCCTCAAGCCTCTACATGTGATATTTTATTTATTTCCCATTACTATTACATTTTTTTTTGCACCCCTTAGCAACTTGGTATTATCACATGTCATCTCTTTCATTTTAGTTTCACTATTGTACATTCATATATCTAACCATTTCTTAATAAATTTGAGATAAGAGAATTCACACAATATTTTTTTATTATCTATCTATTGGCTATTATGTAGGTAGAAATACTAAATCGGGGATTTGACTAAAGCGAATCCCCAAATAACCCTAAAAAATTATTTTTCCTTTATGTTTTTTATTATTTTGAGATCACTCAACTAAACAAAGATTTGCAAATGGTTTACTAGTTGTAATCTCATTTATATTATTCATTTAGATCTTGTAAATCATATTTTTAAGTTTATTTATTTAATTTTTTTATTATATAGTATTTGTTGGTGAAATTATGTTTCTAGTTTTGTAGACTAGGTGAATACTTAAGTTGTCTTTTCACAATTTCTATAAGTTCTTTTGAATTTTTTTTGTATAGAAAATAACACAACATACAAATTTCCACATGATGCATTGGCATCCTATGCATATGTTTCTATGTTCCTTGTAATCTTTACTTTTCATTTGTTGCTAGAAAATTATAGTTATTTTTGTATTAGTAGATTTCTTCACGAGTTTTTTTTCATCAAGCATTTTAGTTAGCTACTTTTTCTTTTTCTTTCAAAATCAACCTCTAGAAGAAAAAATAACAAGTATACATTTAGATAAGTTTAAAATTGTAGGTTTATCCTAGTGTAAAGAGTGAGGTTAACCCTAAAGGAATATTTCCTTTGTAGAAGTTAATTTTTTTATCCTTAAAATTTTTGTGTCTTGGTCAATGACTTTCTCTACTTGGCTTATAGTTTCTCTCTTGATTTTTTTTTTGGATCTATAATTCACCTTTATAAATTATTATTTTATTTTTCAAAAAATAGTATTTTAATAACTTTATTCTATTGTCTTAGTTTAAATAAAACTCTCTCTTTCAAAACATTTCTTGGATTGTATATTTATGTTGAATAATAAGCAAGTGCAATCCTAATGTTAAAGCTAGGGAGAATTATTTCACTAACACGTATTGGATAAATCACCATTTTTCCTCTTTTATATAATGAAAGTGGATTACATTCTACATTAAAGTATTAATGTACATTTTTTCACCCTTATTTATTCAAATCTTAAGAAAATATTGTTCTCTTTATTTCTTCTAGGTAGCTATTCATTTGTGTAGCATTGGACTAGTAAATATTTCTCGTAATTATTTTCTTTAGGATTGAAAATGACTCTTTAGTATAAAGATGTAAGAAATTATGGTCAACATGCCAACCTTTTATAATGGGGGTCACTCCCAATATAAAAAGTTGACAACTCTTTGAAATTTTCTAGAAATAAAAATAATACACATATCATGGAAAATTATATGATGTCATATTGTACACTAATAATTATTGAATCTTCATTTCACCCTAAATTTTATAAATGAATATTCAATCCTTATTTTTTCTAATTTTGTAGAGATATTATAAATATATAACTATAGCATTCAACTTGAATTTGGTGTCAATGAAGCTATGAATTAGTCAATCCTAGTTAATTGGGGAACTCTATCCACCCACCCACCCATAAGCCATTTTAATATAGACAATCCATATTCTCAATGTAAGTTACATGGACTAGTTATACAATATTAGTATGAAAAACTATTATAATATGATATTAATCTTTAATGGAGTATAGTTATCCTTTTATCAAATTATTAAGGGAAAATGATATAGTGGAAATTGGTTATATTATGATATTAAATTGTTTATGTATATTTTTTCATTCTTATTTCTTCATGTCTCAAGAAAATATTATTTTTTATTCTTTACTCTAAGTAACTACTCATTTGTGTACCAAATAATCAGTAGATTATTATCATACTTATTAGTGTGAAAAAGATATATTATCTAGATATTTTCACTATAATATGCCATGTATGCACCCAATTTATTAGCTAAAAGAACATTTAAAAAAAAATAACAACACAAGATTGAATCCAACAAATAAAGATATAAAAATAATATATCATGCTACATGCTAATATGTACACAAAGTGACAATTGAATTAAATGATACACAAGAAAAAAGAGATTTTATAGCCAAATTTCACATCATTCACAACCCAAGATATTAGAAACACTTAAAATACATCACCATTTCTCCAAGAAAGGTGGCACAAATAGTTGACTTATGAACCATGTGATGAACTTGCCATGGTGAACCTACAAAATAGTGGAACTACATCATGATTTTGACCGAGTCCTAATTCATGATTTCATTATCTAATTAAAAAAACACAAGGGTAGGATAAGGAATAATATACCTCAAAATCCAATCACTAAACACAATTTACAAATATTACAACACCAAAATAAACCTATGCAAGGGGTGGGACAACTAGGAGACACTATACCTTGAGAAGTTGAGATGGCCATAAATTTACCACACATAGAATAGGATGAGGGAGAAAACTACCTCCAATACAATCCATGATAGTGTAATTCCCCTCTCATTTGTAGCTTTTAGATATGAGATTGGTCTATCAGTTTCACTATTTTCCTTGTGATTTTGTTGTGGTTGGTATTCTTGCTTTGAATGGTGTGTATAAACCATAATTTTTTTTATATTAGATTCCTAAATATCTTGATTGTTGGTGGTGTTTTATTTGGGATTCTTTTATGCCTATGTGATGCTTAAATGATTATTTATCATTATTCTTCAGTTTAATGATATGCATATTATTTTTATGTAGTGATAAAATGTGAACTTGATTACTAATATTCAAAATGAATGATATTTTATAAATGAATGTATGGATGTTACTTTTATAATTTATGATATTGTATCTCATTTGGTGATTATGGTGTGCTTCTATCATATATACATGGAGTATCTACCCTTGATGTGCATTGAGTAGTTACAAGTACAAGGTTATCTCTCCACCTAGATCCATAGGTTTGATTTATTCCCCAATGATGGTTATTTCAAAGATTTCATATTTAGCCTCCCTATTATATTCCTTGATCGTACTTGAATTGAGTAGGTATGTGTCATCATTGACCCAATGTGAACAAAAATCTGAATCGAAGGCATTTTTAGATTCCATCTATGTGAACCCAGGTCATCACTGACTAGATTGAGTGTAGTGCTGCCAAGGGGAATAAGGTAATTGATATCATGGTGGAGATGCATAATAACTATTTCCTTCTAAAGGAAGTAGTTGATAATGAAATTGAGGATTTTGTTACTTTTTGAGATATCATGAATTGATGTGTCCTAAGCTGCAAGCCATTAGGGTGTTGACTACAAAGTTTTTGGAGAAGAATAAATTTTGGCTAAGGATAAGATAGGAGAGCCTAGATTGTGGTTGTACATGCTTGTTTTCCACAAGGAAATTGTCTCATAGGATTTTTTAGCGTTAAAGACAATTTCTGATAGAATAAAAAATCTACTATTTGACTATGATATGTTTTTGGTAAGAATGGCTAGAGCTGCAATCATAGCAAAAAAATAAAATGAAGTGGTACTAAAACAAGCTTGGAAACAAAAGATTCAGAAGGGGTCCATAGAAAATTTGGATGGAGACTTAGATGACACTGCTAGGGCATTTTCTAGATTAGAAGAAATTATTAAGCATAGAATGACATGTACAGATTTACATGGAATTTTTTTGGAAGAATATAAAGTCATCAGCTACAAATTCCACATGGCACAACCTCCATCACATGAGAAACTAATGTAAGTTTTGTCTAAATTTGTTAAATATGTTGTAAAATAAAAAGGAGATAGAAATTTTATAATTGATGATAAATATCTATAATTTCTAGCTAGCTATACAAAGTGTATGCACCCAAATTTTATGGAATTTTGTAGGATATTTTTAATATAAAATATATTAGGATATTTTACATTCTCCTAAGTTCAAATTTGACCCTATTTTAAAATTGGGGATAATGGTAAATGTGATACACCCCAAACCCTAAGTGCAAATTAAATCCTCTCCATTGGTATTGAGATGATCTCCATCATTGATTCTATAAAACTTTTCTATAAAAGGTAGACTCCTCTCATTTGAAAGGAGTTTGAAATCATTGAAGTTTTGGTGATTTTCCTTGTTATTTCTGGTTGTGCGCATGAGTCTCTCTTCCAATTTTATTTCCAATATTGTTAGTTTCAATTTAGCTTTTGGAAAAGTGTTAAGGTATTTTTATGAACTTCCAACTCATACCATTTGTAATTTTCTGATTGTAGATTGTAGTGTATGGTTAGTTTGAGCTATTTTATTGCATTAGTTCAATTGTGGATGTTTATGCATGTTATGCCAAGTTCTTGGGTGTGTGTATGAAGTATTAAAAGACTAAAAATCTAAAGTTTACTTTTGAAGAATACATTAGCTCTATAGCATTGTAGGCTAGTCCTTGATTAAGCAGAAATTAGTTTATTGGGAGTTTGTTTATATGTAGAATCCACCATTATTTTGGTTGTCCTTAGATTTTTAGAATTAGGACCTTCTAAACCCTATACCTTTTTCCATTTCTTTAAATTTGGGTTAGTTTTAATAGGAAAGAATCACTCAAGATATTATATTTGATGATAAAAGCATTTTTAGATTTTAGATCTAGAAAGTGCAGTTAGGGTTTGCATCCATTTTTATATTTCATAAAACCTTGTTTAGTCTTATAATTTTCCAATATTTGTGAACCATAAATTCCCTTTGTGATACGAGAAAATCACATTTACCATTGAGTTGATTGACTAAATTTTTGAGGTAGCTTATCCATCGTCATTGTATGCATCATCTTTTCTTAGAATCTCTTTTTACAATGCACCAAGAGAAGATAATGAATACAATGATGATGGATAAGCTATCCCAAAATTTTAATCAATAAAATATGATTTGTCCCTTCCAAATCCATTTGAAATAGTTAAATGAGATCTTATCAAAAACCTCAAATGAGTCATTTGTATGTTATCATTTCATTTTTCCTCTTTCTTATTTTTTATGGGAAACCTATTTTAGTCTTTATCTTAGAACATTTTATGTGTCCTTCAATGTATTATGCTTTATCTTTCTATCAAATTCTAGATTAAAAGAACCTATAATTGAAAATAGATTAATTCATCTATTTTTATTTTATAGTCCCAAATAGGTGGATTAAATTTTTCTGCTATTAAACAAATCTTCTACAATGTAATGTCCCCTTTTCAAAATGAAACCAAGTTGAAACTAAAATGCTCATCATTCATTTCCCATGGGAATAGGGTACTTTTCTCTTAGAAAATAGGAGTGTAAACAATAACTCAAGAGGATCTTAATGTCATAAAAGGGGCCACTTAGGTGTTGGAACAAAGATCAAGAAATGTTTATGCTACAAAAGGGGCAGCCATTATGCTAGCTGAAAGAGATCAATTTGATATTGCAAAGGAAAATTCTACACAGGTACAAGAACTTGTTGCAAGAAACATCTTTGTTTAGATGGTTGATGTCTGGGTAGATCTAGCACGTGTTTACTTTGCACAAGGACAATTTGTGCTTGCAGTGAAAATGTTTATGCTATAAATGGGGTAAGCCGTTGTGCTAGCTAAATGTGGTCAATTTGATATTGCAAAGGAAATTTTTACACAGGTACAAGAAGCTACTGCAGGAAACATCTTTGTTCAGATGCCTGATGTGTGGGTAAATCTAGCACATTTTTACTTTGCACAAGGACAGTTTATGCTTGCAGTGAAAATGTTATTCTTAAGTGCATCCCGAATCAATTTTAGGCTTAGTTGGATCTCATTCTGAGCCTAAGCCATGGCTGCAAGATGTAGCTATGCATCCACATAATTAGGAAACTTGAAAAATATTAGCCTGTATAAAATATTTTCTTTTTCAATATCATGTAGCTATTCAAACAACCTAGCAAGATTAAATAGTTTTGTGACTTTATCCCATGGTAACTCAAGTGAAACACCACCTTATTCTAGTCAATGGAAGAATTCCATATCCTTAAAGCGCATAGAAAAAAGCTACATAATTAGCACTGGGGCTTTTATTTATGAATTCAACCCAAATTCCATTTCCTAATACCTCCATAAAAGTTGGCTGAGCCAATGCTAGTTCATCACGCTCAAAATGAAGAACCCCAACGTTGTTTAAAAATTCAATGGGTACTTCTTCTATAGTCTTCTTTAGAAGAGAATTTGTTGTCTTAAGAGAATCTAAGGCTACATTGGGGTTTGTTGATATTAATAACTCACCCATCTTGATAAATGCATGGGTATCATGTGGATCTATAGGAGTTTCCTTTATTAAAATTTCCAAAGCCTTCTCTGCCTAAAATTTATGAGCATATATATGGCCTACAACTTTTAATCTCTCATAGTTCTCAGGGTGGACCTCTAGAACCTTTTCAAAAATTGAGAGAGAACTCAAGATCTCCCAGCTTCAATTGATCATGTCCACAAAATCCTATGGCCTCTGGCTTTCCTTGACTAATGCCATGTAGTAGTGGCCAATGGTGTCATAATCACCTTTACTATGATAATATCATGCAATATTATGATATGAATGAGATTTCATGAGAGGGTGGTTAGTTCAAACAAGAGTTGTCTCAGTCAATTGTTCCACAAGAAACTATTTCCCTGTGAAGAAAAAATGGGTATAATTCAAAGGCTCTATGCATCTTTTCCATTCCTTCATGAAAAATACCTTTTTCACTAATTGTGAGAATCCTACAATTAAAAAATGCACCAAACTGACCACAAATATTTTCCCCATTTCAAATGACAAAATTGCCAAAAAAATGTGTTTAAAACCTACAAAAATGCAAATAAAATCACACTAATTTTCATGCCAAAAAAAACATGAGGCCATAGCTTATTGATTACTATTATGCTTTGATAGATTTTTTCCAACCATCCATAGCTTGTTTGAAATCACCTTTTTTATGCTTTTAGCCATAGTAGCAAGGCAGTGAATTGTTTGATAAAATGCTTTGGTAGACATGTATGAAAAATGTAGTAGCATAGACAAGGCAATGAACTTTGGAAAAAAATGCCTCAAATAAATGTGGTCTCATGGTGATGGAATGCCATGACAAGTTAATTGTTATGGATTGTCACAGCATTCCATCACCATGAGACCATATTTCTTTGAGACAATTTTTTAATCAATTCACTACCTTTTCTATGATATTACTTACAATTATGGTTTGATATATTTTTTCCAAGAATCCATAGCTTGTTCGAAAGAACCCTTTTTAGGCTTGTAGCCATAGCAACAAGGAAGTGAGCTATTTGATATAATTCTTTGGTAGAAAATATTTATGGAAAATGTGGTAGCATAGACAAGAGAGTGAATTGTTTGAAAAAATGCCTCAAAGAAATGTGGTCTCATGGAATGCCATGACAAACAAATGCAATTGGTAGTTGCTCCTAGTTATTAGTTATGCAATGTGAATTAATGCTTTGAGTTTGAAAGATGTGAAATGAAATGTAATCAGAAATGCAGATGATTATAATAATGTGTTGTCACCTTAACTAGCCTATCACCTTAAGAGGTTAGCTTGTCACCTAAAAATTGGTTATATGTATGGTGTAATTTATTATTGAATTTAATTCATTCTTCTTAGTTTTCTTAATTTGGCTGAAATTAATTTTGTTTATTTAGAATATAATTTTGTATATGACCTATATGTTTACTAGATGCTACACTTTTCTTATATGTCCTAGATGATAGCTTTAGTTTGTAATATAGCTTCTAGCCTCCACATGCATTGAATATGCTTGTGTGAAGGAAAAAATAATGAACATATATGATTTAATAATGCATATATATATCTTAACATTATGTGAACTAAGCCTCGTCATTACAAACAAAGAAAAGATCTCTTAGGTTTGACTGACACTGAAAACCAAAACTAAGAGACTCTAAAATTAGAAAATTGTTCAATATTTTCAATAAAATGACATATAAAATACTGCATTCATAATATACCCCTATACTACCACCTAAAATACATAAAAAAATCCAATACTATAATTTGAGACCACAACTTATTATATCATACAAGTATTATCAACAAATAATTGAGACCAGAATTTGAGCACCATATTTAATCTTCTTGTCCATTGATTACTTCAAATATATATTACAATATAACATACGTCTCCTCATATATTTTTCTATAAATTCCAATGATGATGATATCAAAATTAGGTCTTGGTTTCTCTTTTATAAGAGAAGCAACAAGCTTTAGACCATTACAAAATATGGTATCTTTTCAAAATTCATGCCTCTTCATATATACTAAACTAAACATTAGTTTTTCTTAAAACATAAAATAGATAAATTAGATAACTAATTAAGTCCATAGCACTTGTGACACCATATTCCATTAATCTCCATAAGGCACCCATGATCACTAAAGATATGTTGAAGTTTCTTTCTCCATATTAGTGTATTTGAATGTGCGGCTCTTCCACTACGATAGCACCAAGGCCTATTGTTTGAGAGGACCCAAATACTTTTGCTCCCAATTGTATAATGTATAATCATGTGGTCATTTGTATTCTTGAATTTTCAATATATTTACAAGGTGAATTTTCCATTAGATATCTAGTAACTCCCTACTATCCATGATAAACTTAGAATATCTAGCATCCAACGCTATTACTCCATCCATGATTAAGTTGATCCTATCAAGACTTAACTCACCATCCTTTTGTATGCTAGTGATGCACTTTGGAACAATCTAGCCAGATTCACACTTCCATTCATTGCTCCAAGGTCCTTCAAGTGGTCATGATCTTTCAATATTTCTGGTACAAACCACTACTTTAGACTATGAAATGAATCTATTCTTGTTCTGATCTATTGGTCCTCTCCCTATATATATTGGAATTCATCTATAACTATTTTGGTCATCTGATCTATAGGTTTTAATGTTGTAGGAGCATTAGTACTCCTCTGTAATATTCTGCACAAGGTTACCAATGTGTGGTGTATGGACTACTAGTTCTTAAAAAGGGGATCTAGTATGGGTACATGTGTTTTCATCTAATAAATTGCATGTGTCAGTGAGTTGTATCAATCATACACACTTTCCAACTTATCCACAATTAGCTTTATCCTATGCTTGAGGACCTTCTCTAAAACATTGTAGATTTTATTTTTCACTCCTTCATTACCCTCATTGTTCGATTTCTTTAAATCTTCAATATCCTATCCAAGAATGCTCACTTGTTCAATAGAAGAACTTTTTATATCAACTGGTGGAGCAGGAGGATGGTGGTATAAAATTATTTCCTTATTCTGTGAGGGGCTTTCTCCTTTCAATTGTTCCTTCAACTTCACATTTTTCATGAACAATTTATTGACTTCATCATTTAAAAACTTTTGTTCCTTTTTGTACTCTCCCAATCTAGCTTCCATCTCATTAACTATAGCTCAGATGAACATAACTAAATGCATTTTCATGGTTATAGCTTCTAGAGATGTATCCTTTAATTTTTTCACCATATTTTTCCTTTTCATTTCCTTCACTACATCTAGGAACCTTGGTTTTTGTCTACTCTTTTGTTTGGCCTAGAATGCAAAGGTTTCAATCTTAGGGTTATACCCTGTGCCACTTACCCCTTCATCTAAGTCAAACTCAACAATCAGCATTGGGTTTTCTTGTGTTCTCACTTGATCAAGTAAAAACATTTTCTTTAATTCCATACTAGGGACAATAAGTATATTACTTTTCAAAATAATCTCTTTAGCCTCTTTTGGGTTGACATCAATATTATCAATCCTTAATTCATTAAAAGTTTGGGCTACTATCTGGTCATGCTTGGATTCCTCAACTCCCATCTTATTTATTTTAGCCTTCACTTCAAACTCTCTCATTTTCATCTTAATCTAAAAGTCTTTAAATTTAGGGGTTTTGATAAATTCAAGATCTTCCAAGAACTTGAGAGTTGCAACTACCCTATCATCCTCATGCATTTATCTTTCTCCTTGAACCTCAATATCATCTCTAGCTTCAGGCCTTTGGTCTTTAGTTTCAAGCATAGGTTGGTCCACTTCAACATCATCCTTTAAATGTCCTAACACATTAACTACTTTTGTATCTCCAACCTCCTCACTTATTTCATAGGAAATAAGTGGATCTATCTCTTGTGTCTTTTATTTTTTAGAACGTGGTTCTTCAAGAGGTGATCCTAGAGAAGCATGACATACTAAAATAGTATCTAGATTTTGGTTCTATAATTACAATACCACTCGGCCTTTTGGGAGACAATTTGGCAGGTCTCCCTAGCCCCATCTCCACTGCATATTTCTATAATTCATGAAACTTATCAATCATAATTTCAATCCTCTTGAGAGGATATGCTTCCTCTACTAAATTCCCCAAGAAATCACTATGTGCCATCTTTCTTTCTTCCTCAAGCCTTTTCATAATTTCCTATTTTTGCCTCCTCTTATATACTTGTTAAGGAGTGAAACAATTTCTTATACATCTTCTTCATAATCAATCTAGTGAGTAACCATAGCCTTGGTAAGGATGGTGTGTCTTACACAATTCATGTGACCCTTAGGGTCAAAATCTCTCTCCTTTCCAGACTCTAAAGAGTACCTTTATTTTAGATAACTCTACAACTCTTCAAGTGTATCACATCCCACTAATAGTTCCCCACATTTTGTCAAATTGGGTAGAAATGTACCCTTCCTTTTTTTTTTCATATCCTTTTCCATCCATAGAATCTACCACATGAACTCTAAGAAGGCTAATAAAAGGGGGACATACTTTGGCAGTATATGTGGGGCATGTGGGCATACATAAATCCTTATTATTGTGATATTTGGTAACAAAACAAATCACTAAAGTTATGAGTATGGCCTTTCTTAGGTTTCAAAGCCAAAGGTCTTAACAATTGTAGCAAAAGTGTGTGTAGTCTTGGTGGTGGGTGGCCAAGAGCTCTCATAATTCTCTACGCAAAGTCATCATGGAATATCACATAATTTGAATTCGTACATCTGTTGTCCCATATATAACACCATCGTTACACTAGCAGCGAATTCCCTTGCTTGTCAATCTTACCTAAACACATCCTTTTGGTCTGTCTATCTTTATTCTGGTATAATATCAGGTGGCACAACAAATAATGTTGTCTAAATGTTATGGGGGCTCTATTTTCCCTAACTTGCAAAAATCCTTCATGCAATGCTTTCTCAAGATATGAGGAAAAATCATATTCAATTTTGTCTCAAGGTTTTGGATCCCCATAGCCATCATCATTAAACTTACTAGAATTTTCTCTTCTGCATCTATCCAAAGTACTTGACAAAGAGAAAAGTAGGTTTTATCAAAATAAAATTGGAAATATGAGACAAGAAATGGTTCAATAGCAGAAGGTCATATAGGAATCACCATGTTGTTCACACCCCTTTTCATGTAAATGGGGACTTCATCACTTCTATGGGTTCTCCTCAATCTACTATATTCTTCTTCACTTCTTTGCAAATCAATTTTAGTCAGGGCTTTTTTGTTTAGGTCAAAACACTCAATGATGTCCACTTTAGTCAACACAACTAATGGTGAACCATCTAGCAATATCACAAACCTAGTAGCAAGATGATAACTCTGGGCCAATACTCTGATGAACTCTGCATCTATAAAGACATTTGGGAAAATTAACTTGGCCAAATCTAATGCCCATCCATGGATTTGACACTAGAATATTTCCCTGCCTTTTGTCATAAAAGTACCAGAACAATGCCCACCCAGAGAGAGGGATAAGGATATCTCTACAATCGTGAGCCACATATTTAAAAGCTTTCTTAAATCCTCTCTTAATTGATTCAAGAAGTATATCTAGGATAGACTATTGTAATGAACTCTATGGTGAGGACCTCTTTTCAACCTTAGATTTTTCCTTTTTAGTTTTAGGCTATTTCTTCTTGGGCGGCATAATCTTTAACTATCTTACTTCTCCTATACTTTTGAAATTCAAAATTTCAAACAATCTTGTACTCATTAAACTTAATTCACAAGTTATGTGCACTTACTTGGGTTACGATGGTTGTAGAGCTTAACCTCCTCAAACTCCCAACTCCTTGCATGATAATTTTTGCAAATGAGTTCAAAGAGTGTTGTATGTTCTAGTTGCATTGCTGATATGTGGTTGTCATTGATGTCAACACTATTAGCATTGACGATGCTTAAGGCTATATATGTCGAGGATATTGAGAAAATTGTAAAAAATAATATTACAGGCAGTCAGTGAGTCTGAGAAGGTCAGAAGGTTGGAAAGTTTTGTACGTTGAAGATCTAAAGGTGCACTTCAAAGGGTTTCTTGCTAAAGCTTTCTAGTATGTTGTTCAAAATTTTTAGAGGTTCGCATCAAGATTTATGGAAGTTATGAAGATCTATGCTCCTATATTTATTCAATCTCTGTAGATGGTGTTCTTGGATGAAGAGGATGAAATTATGGTAATTTTAGTTGTTGCGCATGTATTTGTGATGTTAATGAATGAGTCTAGATCATACCCTATCCTTTTTGTACGTTCTCATTGATCGGAGTGTTCGTGATCGAATATTTTTCTGATGTGTGCTCAATTTTTCATGTTCTTGGCTGACATGATGGTAGTAGCATGTTGCAAATCCATGAAGATTAATCTTTTATTGTTTGGCATGTTCTAAGGTGTTTGTTTGGGTCCACACTATGTTGTGACCAACTTATGTTGGTGTGCATTAAAATTTATTCATGTTTTTAGGCCGACAATTGTAATTTATTCTTTATTTGAGGCCAATTGAATAGTGGATGTAAATCCATGTAGCGGATATATATAAGTGATTTTTTTCCTCATTTAGAGGAAATGCTTAGTGTGTGAAAGAGATGTACATGTGTGAATAAAGGTCAAATCATTCAAGAGAAGAGAAAAGTGTGAAGAAGTTTTTGTGCACCTAACCGAAACTGTAATCAAGGTTTTGTAGAAGCTATTACTTCAGTTCAATCTCATCAGATGGAATTAATATAATTATTTTATGTAAGGTAGTGAGGCTTCCTCTGAGTAGTGTGCTCTAGGAATTGTGCCTGAATGCAAGTCCATTCCTCTTTTATTCTTCATTATACTTCTAACAGGGTATAATCTTATGGACTAACATCCACCATGGTTTTTCCCCTTAAAAGGTTTCCACATATAAAATATTGGTGTTCATGTGTCTCTGATGTGTTATTGATTTATGCTTGCACTGTTAATTATTAGATCTGAGATTTAATGCTAATTAATATTGAATAAGTTTGATTTTGGAAACAACTGATTCACCCCCACTCTCAGTTGTCTATCCTTGTTTTTCTAACAAAGAGAATGTTGAATTCTTGGTTTAATGGCTTCTAAGCTCAATCATGTCAACATTGATATCAACCTTATGCCAAATATTTTTCTCGTAGTTTGATTTTGAACATGTACCATTGATTTTACAAGATCAGAGGATTGATGTGATTCATGCATTTAATACTGCTTTATCACCACCACTTTCTATAACTGTCACATGATAGAGGGGTATACACCACTATACCACATGTTTCTTTTCATTTCACCATGGGGTAGTAGGATTCTTACCTCTATACCACAAGCTTGACTTGTTTAACCCATGTTACTACAATTTACATGAATGGTCACATATGGCTTAGCACCATACTACATGCTTCATCACATCCTTTTGTGGTATAGAGGTTCATACCACCCTATCGCATGTCTTTATGATCTTCCTCGCGGGACGGCAGGTTACCCCGCTATATCGCACCCTTCATTTTACCTTCTTAGGGTGTGATGGTTTATTATGTATTTAAATTATCTCATACCACCCAACCACGTCCTCATCATAATACTTTTGTAGTATGGTAGTAAATATCTTCATGTTGTGTATTACACACCACCAACTTGCCAAGGGTTTAGATTACTACTAAGGGATCACGGTAACAAACTCTTAAGGGATTTGGAATGTTTTCAGCTAGAATTGTTTTTTCTTAAGTATATATGATGAATTTTTGGCTTTGTATAGGTCTTTCATTGTCATTCAAACCTAAAAAATGTATATGTTTGTTTGTAGTTGGGAGGCCCAGTTAAAATTAAAAAGGAATATAATGTTCAGGGCTCAAGTCATGGAGCTCAAGGTTAATTGTGATGATGGAACTACACAAAATTTTAAGGTTCTAACACACCTCATGATGAACTATACTATTATTTTCCTTCATCCTACTTGTGTTATGTTTTTATGAGTTCTTTTCTTGTGAATATATCCCTAAGGAAAATTTGTCTGATACTTGTAATTGTAAACATCTTCTTGGATTTGACTGCAAATTATTTTTAATCTATAAACTGAATTCTATTTTAAGTTTCCATTTGCAATTATCAACGGATTGGAAAGTCAACAATTATCAACTTATCAACTCAATAAAGTTTTACTAATTCAAGTTGTTTATTTGGACTTTAGGAAATGAGGAAACATACTATAAGGCACAAATTAGATGATAGTGATCATAATGTTGAAATTGTAGTGACAGATTATGAACACTTTTGTATAGAAAAAGTGGCTAAGAATAATGAATATTCATCACATCTTGGTTTGCCAAATAGTCAAGTTGTAAATCCAGTAAGTAGTATATTATTTGTTTAATAGTGTTTAATGAAATTTTATAGGCAAGAGCTTTATGTATATAAGAAATAATATGATATGTTTTTTTGTTTTATAGGCAAGAAAAAGAGTGCAAAGGAAATGTAGAGAAAAAATATAAGGAAAGAAAAGATATAGTGCCACCATCTCATAGGAGCCAACACATTTGTGATTCAACAAATGCAGTTGGTGAAAATAATAGTTGTGATGATGTGCATCCTAGTATAGCACATGGTGATGTGTAGACTAATATAGCACATGGTGATTTTCAGCCTAATATAGCACATTGTGATGTGCAATGTTCTGATGATCTCTTAGAACTAAGTCTAAGAGAGATTATTGAAAAACATAAGGGAAAATGAACAACAACTTTGTAGATGCTCTATTCAAAATTAAGGGATGTGCTTGATGTGAAATATGTGGAGATCAGTACTAATCTACCTACTCATGCCACACTTGATTGGGCCAAGGAGCATGCAATTCAGTTTAATGAGAGTCATGAAGAGAGACCGCTTGCATCTGTTATATCTAGAACTTTTGATGGAACTAGTGGATCAACCATAAATATTGGTAGTGGTAATTTAATAGAAGATGTGGATTCTTATATCAAAAGGCAAATATTGAGTCAAGATTTGAACAGATCTATAGAGAGGAATGCAAAAGAAATAAAATTAGGAGGAAAGAATCCATTCTTGCTTGAGGTATCGAGAGATGGTGAGCCCATTACACCAAATGCTGCAAAGTGGTCCACCAGGTTGGGTGTAAGATGTAGGGCCCATTTGGATATTTGTAAATCAATTTTTGCAGAGCAAGATCCACAAGCTATAGAAAATGTTATACAAAAAATGGAAAATTATTTTGAGATGACTGGTGGACAAATCTCTAGAAAATATTACAAGCAAAGGATGATAATTTTGATGAACAATTACAAATATAGTTGCAAAAAAAATCATGGAGGGAAACGAGAGGTTAGACTCCACCCTATCTCCCAAAGAGTGGGAGGCATTGAGAGAAAGTATTCATTCCGAAGAATTTTTTACAAAGAGTAACAAAGGAAAGAGAGAAAGAGATAATGTGAGGGTTGGATATACATTTGGTTAAGGTGGGTTGCACACCAAAAAGGAAAAAATTATAGTAAGTGTATGGGTTTTTGGTCTAATTTACATTGTGTTATTTATTTTTATTTTTTATTAAACTAACTATATGTTGAAATTGACATTGTATTTTTAGGTGGAAAACAATAATAGAGAAGTAGGTGCAGAAGATATTGTCAATTATATGGAATCACTAGTTAGTAAATCTAAGAGAAGGATGAAGTGGAAATCTAGTTCATCAATAGATATTTTATAGCCATCTATTCAATGCCCAGTAGGAGCCTCTGTAGATCATGTCAACTCAAATGAACTAGGGTTGCAAAGGATAATGAGTTGCATATTTGATCTCAGTCATCAAGTTTCGTAGTTGACTACCTCCATTAACCCTATAGTTTTTGCATGGAATGAGCATAAATCCATGGATTCAGATGAGGTAAGACGCTCTATTAATCTCATTTCTTCTTGTTTGGAAATTCTATATACAAATGCCTCTTATTATGTAGATTACTGAAATTTCAGCATAGGAAAATCCAACTGAGTTTCTTTATTGTTGGAGTGATCCAGATAATGTTCTTTTGGACAAATTTATAGCTTGCATTCTTTACTTGAATATTGAATGCTTTGCATATTTTTTTGCATGATGGTTAAACCACATGCATAACAATTTTTTCAAAGAAATAGGAAAACAAAAATTCCTTCATGATTTCAATAGAGTTGTCGATATTGATAGTGATGAAGTGGACAAGAATGCCCAACATAGTCATCTTAGTTGTCCTGAAGTTGAGGCAATTAATATAATAGTTGTTAGTTATCTATCCCAATGTTTTGACATTCTTCATGCTTAAAATGTTCTTTTGGACAAAAAATTATAGCTTTTTCATTCTTTAAGTTGTAAGTTAATCTGTCCCAATGTTTTTTCATTCTTCTTTTGGACAAAAATTTATAGCTTTTGCATTATTTAAGTTGTAATTTAATTTGTCCCAATGTTTTGTCATTCTTCATGCTTAAAATGTTCTTTTGGACAAGAATTTATAGCTTTTTCATTATTTACTTGAGTTATATTAATTTTTGCATGATCATCAAACCATATGATGTAGAGCAATTATATGAAAGAAGAACAAAAAGAAAAAGGCCTTGTCAATAGAACACTCTACAAAGCTATACAACTTCATGTCTGCAATGACGTTGATAGTGCAGATTATGATGATGAACTCAACGAGCATGCACATGATATTCATAGTGGTAATCATGTTGAACTCGAGGTGAGTGCTATGAAACCACATGCAAGTAAGTACTATTCAAGTAAGTAATGGTTGTTTTATTATGTAAATAAGGGTAGCCATTACCTATTTGATAGAAGTTGGTTAGAATAGTAGTGAAGTGTAAATAGCTAGTATACATAGATTATGGAAATAAGGGAGAGCATATAACTTACATATGGAAGCTTAGAGCTTAGTTGTAATAGTTATAATAGAGCTTAGTGTTGCAATCTCATAGAAGCTGACACATTTGTGATTCAACAAATATAGTTGGTGAAAACAATAGTTGTGATGATGTGCATCCTGGTATAGCACATGGTGATGTCTAGCCTAATATAGCACATGGTGATTTGTAGGCTGATATAGCACATGGTGATGTGCAACATTTTGATGATCTCTTAGAACTAAATCTAAGAGAGATTATTGAAAAAAATAAGGGCAAAGGAACAACAGGTCTCAAGATGCTTTATTCAATATTAAGGGATGCACTTGATGTGAAACCTATGAAGATCGGTACTGATCTACCTACTCATGCCACACATAATGTTGCCAAGGATCATGTAGTTCATGTTAATGAAATTCGTGAAGAGAGATTGCTTGCATATATTGTGCCTCAAAGTGCACCTATTGCATCTAGAACTTTTGATGGAACTAGTGGATCAGCTAGAAATATTGGTAGTGGTAATTTAATAGAAGATGTGGATGCTTATGTCAAAAGACAAAGATTGAGTCAAGGTTTGTATACATCGATAGAGAGGAATGAAAAAGAAAGAAAATTAGAAGGAAAGAATCCTCGTGAGCCCATTAGGCCAAATGTTGCAAAGTGGTCCATCGAGTTGGGTGTAAGATGTAGGGCCCATTTGGATATTTGAAAATCAACTTTTGTAGAGAAAGATCCACGAGCTACTGAAAATGTTATACAAAAAATGGAAAATTCTTTTAAGATTACTACTGTAAAAATCTCTAGAAAATATTATAAGCAAAGGATGAGAATTTTGATGAAAAATTATAGATATAGTTGCCAAAAAAAATCATTGAGGGAAAAGAGCGATTAGACTCCAGGCTATCTCCCAAAGAGTGGGAGGAATTGACATAAAGTATACATTCTGAAGAATATTTGACAAAGAATAACAGAGGCAAGAGAGCAAGAGAGTAGTGAGGGTTGGATATAAATTTGGCCAAGGTGGGTTGCATGCCAAAAAGGAAAAATTTCTAGTAAGTGTATGGATTTTTGGTTCAATTTACATTGTGTTATTTATTTTTTATTTTTTATTGAACTGACTATATGTTGAAATTGACATTTTATTTTAGGTGGAAAATAGTAATAGAGAAGCAGGTGCAGAAGATATTGTCAATTATATGGAAGCACTAGATGATATCAAATCTAAGAGTAGGATGAAGTGGAAATCTAATTCATCAACAAAGATTTTACAACCATTTGTTCAATTCCCAAGAGGAGCCTCTATAGATCATGTCAACTCAAATGAACTAGGGTTGCAAAAGGTAATGAGTTGCATATTCGATCTCAGTCAGCAATTTTTGTAGTTGGCTTCCTCCATTAACCCTATAGTTTCTGCATGGAATGAGCATAAATCCATGGATTCAGATGAGGTAAGCGGCTCTATTGATCTCATTTCTTCTTATTTGAAAATTTTATATACAAATTCCTCTTAACATGTAGATTATTGAAATTTGAGCGTAGGAGAATCCAACCTAGTTTCTTTATTGTTGGGGTGATGTAGAAAATGTTCTTTTGGATAAATTTATAGCTTGCATTCTTTACTTAACTATTGAATTCTTTTTATATTTTTTGCATGATGGTTAAACCACATGCAGAGCAATTTTTTCAAAGCAATAGGAAAACAAAAATTCCTTTATGATGTCAAGAGAGCTACTAATATTGATACTAATGAAGTGGACAAGAATTCCCAACAGAATCATCTTAGTTTTCCTAAAGTTGAGGTAATTAATATAATCATTGTCAGTTATTTGTCCCAATGTTTTGTCATTATTCATGCTTAAAATGTTCTTTTGGACAAAAAATTATAGCTTTTGCATTCTTTAAGTTGTAAGTTAATCTATCCCAATGTTTTTTCATTCTTCTTTTGGAAAAAAATTTATAGCTTTTGCATTCTTTAAGTTGTAAGTTAATTTGTCCCAATGTTTTGTCATTCTTCATACTTAAAATGTTCTTTTGGACAAATCATTATAGCTTTTACATTATTTACTTGACTTATATTAATTTTTGCATGATCATCAAACCACATGATGTAGAGAAATTATATGAAAGCACAACAAAGAGAAAAATTCCCTATCAATAGAACTCTCTGCAAAGTTGTACAACTTCATATCTACATTGATGTTGATAGTGCAGATTATGATGCTGAACTCGATAAGAATGCACATGATATTCATAGTGGTAGTCATTCTCAACTCAATGAGCATGCACATGATATTTATAGTGGTAATCGTGTTGAACTTGAGGTGAGTGATATGAAACCACATGCAAGTAAGTACTATTCAAGTACTATTCAAGTAAGTAATGGTTGTTTTATTATGTAAATAAGGGTAATCATTACCTATTTGATAGAAGCTGGTTAGAATAGTAGTGAAGTGTAATTAGCTAGTATACATAGATTATGGAAATAAGGGAGAACATATAACTTACATATGGAATCTTAGAGATTAGTTGCAATAGAGTGCTTTATAAAAGCACATATGAAAATTGTTGTGTTCCAAGGCATAAGACTTACATACAACTATTAGAAAAATATAATGTGTGTTTTATATCTCAATATAAGGTGTATTTTTTTTTGTAGAAATTTATTGATAAACTCCAAGAAGAGGATAAAGTTGAGGTGTTGGATCCATTTCATGGTGCTTTTGTGGGCATTTGGCGGATTCACTCACTATCTATTATACATTGAGTCAAATTGAAAGGAACATGAGATACAAATGTAATTATTTTACAGGTCACAAGTAACATACACCTTCCTTATCCATCCAAAATAGATGGAGTTTCCCATCTGAAAGAGAAAAAAGGGACCTTCACACGGGGGCCACTAAAATATTTGGGTTAGCAGTAGCAAAGTGTGGAGAGTGAAGCTTCAGACAAAGAATGTATTGAGCCTAAATAAGTTGAACCCAAACAAAGACTAGAGAATCTAATTTAGGTGTACATTCTGAGTAGAACAAAGAATGTTTTATCTTACTGCACTTGTAATGTAAAACCCCTTGATTATGTTTCTCTCTTTTTGTTTTGGTTCCGCTCATTAAAAATAGTTCATTATAGAAGAGGGGATATGTTGTTGTCTAAGTAGTAGATGAAGAGAACATGGGTACAAAAAAAATGGTAAATATAGAGCATATAAAGAGGTGAGGAGAAGAGGAAAAGTTGTAGAGAGTGCAACATACATGTATTGCAAATAATTTGCAACATATAATTGTCATCAAAATTATAATATCTTGCATAAGAAAAAAAAGGAATTGTAACTCAGTTTTCTCAGTCACAACACTGAGAAACACACTTTGTAATAGTATATTTTTTGAAGAAAAGATACATTTTTGTCTTGTATATGCTATAAGAACATGTTTTCTCAATAAAATTTTAGTATTTTTCCTTCTTAATAGCTGTTTCATTATGTGCAAATGAATGATTGATTATGTTTTTCTATGTTTTTATATGTTTAAACCTCAATTAAAGTATTGTTTCAATTCCAACACTTATAGGCAGAAATCAATGAATAAAAACAATTAAATAAACTACCAATTGACTAAATCTACTACCAATTGACAGAAATCAGTAAATAAATATGACTAAATATAATGATTATGTAATTAATAAACAATGTATCAATATACCTACCAGTTGATAGAAATCAGTGAAAATAAAATAAAATAAATAAACTACCAAATTGATCAAAATGATGATTAAAATTAATGACTAAATACACTACCAATGGATGGAAATTAGTGAATAAAAATTACTAAATAAGTGACCAATTAACATCAATCAATGACTAAATTAAAAAAAAATGAATGAATAAGTGACCAATTTAAAACAATCAGTGACTAAATTAATGACTTAACACACTACCAAATCAATTAAATTAAGGACTACATCAATGACCAAATAGATCAATTAGATGACTAAACCAACGACCAAGTTGTTCAATCAGACGACTAAATCAACGACCAAATCGATCAATAAAATGACTAAATTAAATACCAAATTGATCAACCGAATGACTAAAAATGGTTTAGTCATCAATTCAGTTGCATTATAAATGACTAGCAATAAACTACTACTGGTCATGCAACCATGTTTAGTCATTTATAAGTGTGATAAGGGAAAATAACTAGAAAGAAAGAAATCATAACAATGACAACAACCACAAATTGCCTAGATCATGCTAAGATCCCCAAATTGATAATGAAATACAATGAAAAAAAGGAATTCAATTAAATACAAACAATATCACCTAATTTTCATGCTTGCTTGACTCATTTCCATTATTCTTCTCAACTTTTCTTTAAATTTCTTCAATGCCCTCATATTGTGAGTATGCAATATTAGCCTGTAAGTATTTTGACAACAAAACTTTGAAGATTGTGATCACCCAAAATAGAATTGAAAAGCTTCTTTTATAGAAGCTTCACAGATTCGCCAGTTGAGATTGATTTGAATTTGAATAGTCTAGACCAAGTGTGAGGACCTGATTGCATAGTTAACTGACTTGAGTGATTAGATTGATTGAATAGTTAGCTAAAAGAGTGTGTGAGTCAAAAGAAGGTGATAGATCAATTAGGTGAGTGAATTGAGAGAGAGCGTTAGTCAGAAGGAGGTGACAAATCAATTAGGTGAGTGAACTGAGAGAGAGTGTTAGTCAGAAGTGGAGAGAATTATGCATGAGATATTTACTTGAAAATGTAGGATACATGTGCTCAAATAGAAGAATTAATTATTAAATTAATTCCTTTCTTTTGTGGAGGAAGTTGCGTGTGTACGTGATTAAATAGTTGAATTAAATATTTAATTTATGGAGGCACTTTAGGTGAGAAGATAGAATAATTAATTAAAAAAAATCATTTATTTAATGAAATGTGGGGGAATATGATTTAATCTAAATGACTTAAGTAAATAAGTTTATGAAACTTATTTACTTAATTAAAAGAAGAGATATAATTAAATGACGTAATTAAATAAATTTATGAAACTTATTTAATTAATCAACAAAAGAGATAAGAATTAAATGACGTAATTAAATAACTTTATGAAACTTAATTAATTAATCAATAGAAGAGATTAGAAGTAATTAGGGATGTAATTAAGATAAATTAATGTAATTTACTTAATTAGTCAAATTTAGAAGAAAAATGAAAATAAATAAATTAAATGTTTAAAAATATTTAATTAATTAGAGGAATTAGGATATTAAGTTATAATTAAATGATAAAATCATTTAATCATTTTGCAGGTATCTTGAATTGATGATGAAAAATGTAGTCACAGGCCTAAGCCATTTTTTCAGTATCTACATTTTTCCCCTCTTTGACATAATGTCATTTCGGCATTTGTGTCAAAGAATAAAGAATAACATGCGCAATTCATGCCCCAGTATGAAATAGGTAAAGGTATGCCCCCTCGGGAAAATTGATGAATTTTTGAAAAATTAAAAAAAAATTGGAAATTATCCTGATTAGGTAATTGGATAGCCAGAAGTTCGATGGTGGTGAAAGAAATTAGTTTTGTCAAGGTTTTGTAAGTGAAATGGTGATTGGAAGTGTCAAAATAGTGGGTCCAGTATATTAAGGTTCAAAGAAAACCCTAAAAACCCCTAGGTATAAATAGAAATTGGCTTAAAATGAATTCATTTTCACCCTTGGATTTTGAAAACTAGTGATTTTGCTCTAGATACACGTTGTAAAATATCTCTCATTCCATACTCTAAGCATCACGGGTATCACATCAGGACCTTCTAATGGCCAATGAACACAGGAGAGCTGGTATGTACCCTAAACCCAACTTTTGAAATTTTAATTTTCACACATTTCTAGGGTTTTACATTTTGTTTTACATATGTGTTGTTTCCTGTGCACCACAAATGCATTCGTATGTGAGCATCTATTTGCAATATGACACATTTGTGGAAACATGTGGGGGTCATTTTTGTGTTTTTCTATAAATCAACGCATTTGCATGTTTTTGAACCGCATGTGCTTTAGTAAGTTGCATATGATTTTATGGTTCGCATTGGACTGTAATGTGACACATTTGCAGGGTGATTCACATTTGTTAAATAGTGTGACGCATATGTTTTATGCGACGCATGTGTTTTTCATGACGCATTTGTTAAATAAAATGATGCATCTTCCTATCAATTTTTTTGAACATTTAAAGTTTAAAATTGAGATTTTCTTTTGTATTATGTGCATTGATTAGCCTTGTGTTTCTGACTTTAGATATTGTGTTGTGCATTTTTAGGTTGCTTCGGATCTGATATATACTCGAGAGTCTAGACCAACAACTTACACATTGCATGAGCAGTTGTATAGTGTAGAGAAATGTTTGATATGGCAGCTTGGAATTCACCATGTGACATTTATGCCTAACATCTGGCCGAATCAAGGGATGCTCACTGTAGTCATTGATTGATGGCATTTAGATACTTCATCTTTCCATTTTCCCATAGGAGAGGTGACAGTTACATTAAAGGATGTGTATAGGATACTTAGATTACCGATTAGTGGTGAGAGGATCAGCTATGATACTCAGAGGGGTTATAGTGAGATCACCAAATACTATGTGTATGAGGATGTTAGACACCTTGGTATTGAGCACTATCAGATCAGATGGCATGTGCTTGCAGAGAGATACATGTGGATTGATTGTTTGTTGTGTATTCTTATTGTTGGGATTGTACTATCGGACCACTGAGGGCATGGGTTTCTTGTGGGTTGGGGAGAGATGTTAGTGGGGATGTTGGAGAGACAAGTTGTTTATGTATGGGGCCCCTATCTACTGGTGATTTTTTATTTCTATTTGCATGGCATAGCTTATAGGGAGGCATAGTCCATGAGATGTGATACCACTTTGTTGATGATCTGGGCATGGGAGCACATCGTCATTTTCTATCCACCAGTCATTCATCAGCTAGATGATTGATCATCGTATGTATTTTGGTATTTCAAGACCATTACATAGACACATCTTGGAGATACCACATATTGGAGGCATGCAATTGATACCCTTGTGTAGTTTATTTGGAGGCCATACATGGATTGTGTGTAGTGGTGGGATGAGGATCGAAAGTTGCCTTTTTTTTATCAGACATGTTATCTGATTGGGAGGACCATTGCCACCATACATATCATTAAGAGACACTTACTAGATAGAGTGCTCTAGTAGTTTGGTGAGATTCAGGATGAGTCGCGTGGCCAAGCCGAGTTCGCTAGATCTTCTAGGGAGGTTCCTCTATGGGGGAGCATGATTCTCGTAGCGTTGACAGAGGTAGATATTGATGCACTGTATCCAATGTAGTGGACATGGAGGGGTGGGCCAATGAATGCTTGTATGATAGCAACCTATGATACCTAGTGGACACAACATAGACATGTGCCTTATACAGATCCTAATCAGCCAACACCTATAGAGCACTGAGGAACAGGCCCACGAGGTCGTCATGGTGGTAGAGGGGGTGGTCATGGTGGTCGAGGTGGTAGAGGTGTAGAGGATGATGAGAGAGGAGGAGAGGGATTTGGGAGAGGTGGTCAATGAGGCTGACAAGGTTGTAGAGGCTGGGGTAGAGAATTGTCACCCATTCGTAAGTCTAAGGGGGAGGGAGAGGAGGAGGTTGTTGGTGAGGAGGTGGTCAGGGAGGAGGCCATCGATGGAGAGGAGGAGTCCATTGGTGGAGAGGAGGATGTCCTTGGGGATACCCTGGAGTTATTACAAGCCAAATACTAGGATGTGGAGGACTTTTCTGAGGAGGAGATGGGAGACGAGGAGAGAGATCTCTAAGACTGTATCATGGAGTGGGATGTGGATGAGTGGGAGAGACCCATACATGAGGAGGGTCTCGTAGATTAGCAATTGGAAGATTTGAGAGCTAGTTTAGCATCTCTGGAGGAGCAGGTTAGGGCTATGTCTATGGAGAGAGATGAGATGCATATGGAGTGAGATAGTGTTTATCCAGAGAAAGATCAGGTCATGGCACTGAGGCAGGAGACAAAGCAAAGGTTTTCAGAGTTATCTTCTATTTGCAATGGACTAGTTGTAGATATGGATCGAGAGTTAGTCAGAGCTGGTGAGTGAGAGTGATACTATAGGGATTTGTATGAGAAGGAGGTATCTCCTAAGAGATGAGCTCCTAGTGCTTCCCAGGCACTTAGCAGCATATAAAAGAGAAGATCTCATAGTGAATCCCACAGTAGTGGTGGTGTCCTAGGACCTTGTATGCTAGGATCTTATGATAGGCCCCCATCCATACAACAATATTCAATCACTCCCCATTGATCACCACCTCATTCTCCTCATCAGAGTAGTGGGATTTTGGCATAGGGATATATTTATATTGTAGACACTGTATTATTACTATAGAGATTGTGAGCTCCATGGTTTGATAAACATCTTCGATATTATATTGTAACACATTTTGATATATATATGTGATGCATTTTTAGTGTCGATTATATGATGTGATTTTTTATGTGATGCATTGATGATTCCTTTATGATTCATGCTTATTTGATGATGTTGATGTATGCTTTTAATTATGATTGATGCACTTGATTTAAGATGTAATGGATGCATGTGAGTTATGATATATAGTTAATGTATGCATTGTGTTATCCATATATATCATGTTATGCAAATATATATGATAATATTTTGATTTTTTTATTTCCTTTTGAAAAATGGATGTAAGATGTCTGTTTCTCTAATGTTTTAATGAATGCAGGTGATTTTTGTGTGTCACAGTACACCATCCGATGCAATGGAAGAATAATGTTATCTTGAAGATGATTTATGTTAGCGTGAAAGAAAGATATGTCGTCACTTTTCTATCATTATACTAAGCATTTTCATTTTAGTCAGCATTGGGTGGTTTATTGTAACACACAATAAACACCATGGTATGAGGTAGACCAATGGTGTGCAATGTCATTTTTTTTCCAAAAACAAATAGTTGCAGACAAGGATTGTCATGACTCATACTTAGGAACCTAATTGTTCCTAGTCTTTTTGTTGGGACAAACCTCAAACATAAATCCAAAGAAAACATGTCATGAATTTTTTTCGCTCCTCTAAATCGTATTTCCAAGACATCCTTGAGGTGGCTAGTGACATGATAGCTTCAAAAATATAAGACAATCATCACGATATGTCATTTCTCCTCCAAATCCTATTACCAGGACATCCTTGAGGTGGCTAGTGACATGAAAATTTAAAAAAGATTAGGCAATCATCATGGTACGTCATTTCTCCTCTAAATCTTGTTGCCAAGACATCCTTGAGGTGGCGAGTGACATGACAATTTCAAAAAGATAAGACAATCATTCAAAAAGAAAGATATGTTAATGTAACATTGTTGCTTCTCTAAATCCATCATAGGACATCGTCAAGGTGGCTAGGTACATGGTCATATCAAATCATTGAAAAATAAATGAAAATTGCTTGTCAATACATGTGTGTCAGATCTTTGTTTGTTTCCCAAGGTTGACTTGGTGATGATGGGGTTGACTGTTCATTCTTTAGTAAGGACTCATCCTAAAGAAGATTGAAATGTTGAGTTTGATTATTTATAGGGTCAGGATTTAGGAAGGATGCATCTTGAATAGATGACATGATAGGGTCTGAAGTCAAGAAGGACACATTTTGAAGACCCGCAATTGACACGAAAGAGTCTAACATCGAGAAGGACACATCTTGAAGAACCTTAAGTGATTGCTTTGATAAACTTGATTTTGATTTAGGAAAGACATATCTTGAATAAAATGGTTTGATAGAAAATAATCTAATGTCAAGGACACATCTTGAAGACCCTTTGATGATTGATTTGATAGATTTGATGTTGATTTAGGAAATAGATATCCTAAATAAATTGTTTGATAGAAAAGAGTTTGACATCAAGGACACATCTTGAAGACCCTTAAATGATTGATTTGATAGATTTGATGTCAAACTGATTTTTGACCAGTTGGATTGTGTGTCGCATTTGACCATGTGTTCGAGTTGTTCATTGTATGACCAATATTTATGAGATGTTTACCAAATGTTTTGGTTTTCAAATTTTTTAATGTTTTTAGGATTTTGACCAGGAACCTAACCTAAGGACCTATCCTAGGGGCCTCGAGGGCTGATCAAGGATTATAATTTCCTACATTATACATGCAGAGACCTCGTAGTTCGACATGACTTTGATCGACAAAACAGACTTAAAAAAGACTGGTTCATTGGAAGAAATCTGACATGAGTGATAGTGAATGTGATGAACCCTAAAGGACTGACCTAGTGCGGCCTTGGGGGATCATCAATTGATGGTGTTGCCTACATTATACATGTAGAGACCTCATAGTTCGACACAATCTTACTTTTCTTTATTTGACAAAGAGTAAGTCATGATTTTATTGTATTTTGTTTGACAAACCTAGAAGGAACTGACCTAATGCCTCAGGGGCACATCGACAAATGAACTTTCCTATGTCAAGTCATAGAGGAAACATAGTTTGACAATGACAAAGATTGACATGACAAACATTGACTTTGTTATTATAGTTTTTTTATTATTTGGATGTTTTTGGGATTTTGACATTTTTTTAATGTTTTTGCATTTTTGACATGTTTTTTGAGATATTTTCTCATTTTTGACATGTTTTTTTGAATGTTATTGTGTTTTCCAAGTGTGTTATTGCCTAAAGATCTAGAGGTTTATTCCACCAAGAATGGGTGTTAGGTATTTGCCCCTAGTCAGGTACCATGTGGGATTGGATGGTAAGAGGGATTCTGTGAGGTGTGTTATGAGCATCTACCGATCTCAAGCCATAGGACTAGCAACTACTCTTATTGTGGGTGTTGTGGAATGGACCGACAATTATACTAATATGGTGAAAGTGAAAAGACCATGTGAAGTGATAATAGATGATGAAGCAAAGATTGTCTACACATGGCACTTGTTTGCCAGGTTTTTACCATGGTACTTATCTAAAGTGCCATTGAGATGGTTTTCACTGTTGGATGGATTATTTCTCTTTACTATTTTTTTGTATTTTATGGTTTTGATTGAGCTCTCTGAAGCTATGTGCAAAACTTACGCAAGTGCAAGCTGTTTATAGGATCAGATAATGGTTCACCCTCTAGAGTAGACAAATGATATGCACCAAAACTGAAGGAAGTTATGATGACATAAGGGCCTAGCCAGTTAGGCTCAAACTTACTAGGTTTATCTCGTTCTTCCTAGTTTTTAGGATTCTGCATTAGTACCAGGTCATCGATGTGGAAATGTCTGACTAGGACACTCTTGTTGTAACTTTTACAAAGACGATTTTGATATGCTTGTAAGTGGGTCGGTGCTTTCTATATTTTCTCATCCAGTAATTCCAATTCACGCAACCTAGATATACTATATTCTTCATCATGGATTAACCTTTCATGGACACTCAAAGAGAGGGGACCTCGAATTCAATGGGTAGAATAGCCTTTGAGCCAAAGACTAGGGAAAATGGGGTGGATCCTATGGGAGTACAAATGCTAGTTCAATTTTCCCATAAGGAAGGATTGAGTTGGATGTGCTAGTCACAACCAGCGTCATTGACAATTTTCTTAAGGATTTTAATGATGGTTTTATTGGATGCCTTAGCTTGACCATTGCCTTGTGGGTAGTAGGGAGTAGAAAAATGGTGTTGGATGTGGAATTGTTCACACAGTTCATAGATCTCTTGGTTTTTAAAGGGATGACCATTGTCTATGATTATGGATTGAGGAATACCATATCGACACATGATATAATTAAGAATGAACTTTGTGATTTGGTTGTCGGTGATGTACGTAAGGGGATGGCCTCTACCCATTTGGTAAATTATTCAGTGGTAGTATAATGAATTTATGGCCATTTGAGGAAGTGGGGTGAATTTTCCCCATGAGGTCAAGTCCCCATTGAGCAAAGAACCAAGGTGAAGTGATGGGCTTTAGTTCATGTGCTGGAGCATGAATGAGATCACCATGAACTTGAAATTCTTTGCATCTTTTGAAAAATATGTATGCCTCTTGTTCCACAGTTGGCCAATAGTATCCCAACCACATAATCTTTGTGGCTAAAGTAGGACCACTAGAGTGGGCACCACAAATTACTTCATGCACTTCATGTAAGGTTTTTTGTGCTTCTTTCTTATTGAGACATCAAAGTAAGGAATTTTCAAAGGTTCATTGGTACAAGGTATCCCCAATGATGGTGTAATGAGAGGATTTTCAAATAAATTTCTTGCATTAGTTACTAGAGAAGTTGTCAGGTAAAATATAGGAATGGAGGTAATTATAAGTGTCTAGGTACCAAGGTGACTCGGGACCAACAAGTTCACAAACCATTTCAAATTATGGGATGTCGAAAGTTGGTACCAATAGTTGTTCCACTAAGAACTTGTATTATGACACATTGTTAGGTATGCTCAAGAGTGATCTGATAGTTGTCATGGCATTCGTTGCTTTGTTTTGTATGCAAGGTATCTAACAAAAGGTGATGTTGACAAAGTAAAGCTTGAATTTTTTGACCATTTCCTTATACAGAGACAATTTATCATCATTTTCATAATTTTCATCATTGACCTGATCGATGAATAACTATGAATCTCTGAATACCTAAATACTTTTAATCTTCCACTTGACCATCATACACAGTCCCATTAATAGGGCCTCATATTCTGCAATATTATTTTTACAAGGGAATGCTATTCTGAATGATTTCGGTATCGTGTCACCTTATGGGGTGATGAATAGTACCCCAACACCTAACCCATGATTGGTATATAAGCCATCAAAGTACATCTTCCATACATTACTTGTCTCAACAATGAAGAGTGATTCATCCAGGAAAGCAACGATGAGGAGATGTTCTGCTTGCGTTGGCGCATTTGTGAGCTGGTCTACTATTACCTATCCATTGATTTCCTTGTGCTCGACATATTGGATGTTGTATTCACTAAGGACCATGACCCATTTTGCTAGCTGCCCTATTAATGCTGCTCTATTAAGAAGATACTTGAGTGGATCAATTTTTTCTATCAGCTTTGTTTGATGGTTAAACATGCAATGTCTTAACTTATTTCCTACAAAGACTACTACAAAGTAGGACCATTCGATAGGAGTGTACTTGAGTTCATACCTAACCAAGGTCTTAATAATATAGTAGATTTCTCTTTCCTTTTCCTTGTGGTCATTTTGAGCAAGTAGTGTCCCTAGTGTTGTTGTGGTTGTAGATACATATAATATGAAGGGTTTCCCATCTATTGGTGGCATCAACACTGGCAGTGTTAGGAGATACTCTTTTATCTGTTGAAAGGATTCTTGGAATTTGTTGATCCATATGAAAGGGATCCCTTTATGTAACAGGCATTGAAATTGATGGCATTTGTATGTGAGTTGAGCAATGAATCTCCTAATAGATTGTAGTCCCTTGTAATGTCCTTAATTGACTGATTTTCTTTGGTAGAGGCATCTTGGTGATGGATTTTTCCTTGGTGGGATCAACTTCTATGCCTCGATGTGAGACGATGTATCACAATAATTTACCGAACTTGAACCCAAAGATACACTTCTTTGGGTTGAGACAGACCTTGTATTCTTCTAGTCATTGAAAGAATTTATCTAAAACCTTTAGATGATACACTATGGTTAAGGACTTTACCAAGAGATCATCAACATAATACTCCATTAGGGTATGCATTAGGTCATGAAATATTGTAGTCATTTCCCACTAGTATGTAGCTCCTACATTTTTCAACCCAAAGGGCATGATGTTCTAGCAATAGGTACCCCAGGGACAAGTGAAGGTTTTTTTACGTTGGTCTTCTGGAGCAATACATATTTGATTATAGCCAGAGAAACCATCCATAAGGGACAACATCTCATATCTTGCTATAAGATACATGATCATGTCAATGTTGGGGAGAGGAAAGTCATCCTTAGGGCACACCTTGTTTAAATCTTTGAAGTTAGTACATATGCAAATTTTCCCATTTGGTTTTGTGATGGGTACCAGATTGGAGATCTAGTCTGCATAATCAATAGACCTAATGAAGCCAACATCCAAGATTTTCTTTAGTTGTATCTTGACCAACAAGGAAATTTGTGAATGCTTTTTCTAGATTTTTTTCTTTACCGATTTAGCATCTAGATTCAATGGGAAGTGATGTAAGACTAGCTCATGGTCCAACCCAGACATGTCGGTGTATGACTAGGCAAAGTTACCCTTTCATTGTGTGAATAATGCTTAGAAGTTGGGGTTTTCTTCTTTTCTCAAGGAAGCTACTAGTAACACTATCTTAGGATCTTCAAGTGCTCCAATATTGACCTCTTGTGTATCTTCAATTATCATTAAGGATCACTCTTCTGTGATGGGAAGAAAGTCTAACCCTCCATCCTTAGGTGCCTCAGGGAGGTTTTCACCTTCGGATATGTCCTTTGTTTTTTACTTTTTTATGATAAGAGGGCGCCTCATGGTTTTCACCCAAAGTCCTTTCCTTTTTCTCTTTATTATTATTTTTGCTAATGGAGGGTGATGTAGTCTCCCCGAAGTATGCTACCACATGAAATTTTATAGTGAATCCAGATTTATGGTCTCCATGTGGCATTACTTCTCTTAGTCCCATGAGCTCAACAATAGCTTCATCATTCTCAAAGGTATCGAAAACAATAGGACCTTGTTGGTCCCAGTCAACCAGTTAAGGGTAGACTAGGGAAATTCCATCATTAGAATTTGTAAATTGTGGGGAAGCAACTGATAAGGTAAGGATTGAGGTATTGTCTCAAATTTTGATGTTCATACAGTTGGTTACCCTAGGGCTAGATGTTTCTGGATCATGGAAAATGTTATCCAATTCATAAGTGGTAGAGGCATAGGATTCCCATTCCCAAATGTTAGAATCATTATTGTCATAAAAGTCGTTGCCAGAATCCTCTGATGTCTTGATACATTCAAAAGCGTGTACTTCCTTATTTGAAGGAAATTTGGTTTTAGTGGTACCAATCTCTAGTGGTCTCCACCCTAATCCAAGATTATTCCCCCATTTAGTAGGTATGTATGGTTCTCTTCTACCATTTTTTTTATGCCTAACCCACTAATGCCATCATAACCTTTTTCTTGCATCATTAAAAACCCTTTACCATATTGTTGCATTAGAAGTGGTGTCACCTCTTCTTTATAGATCTAGTTAGACACATATTTAATATCTTCCTTACCAAGGTCTCCCCATTTTAGGAAAGTAGTTTTAAGAGGTACATGAATCAAGACCTTAAGTTTGATGTTGTAACATGACTTTCCATATGTCTTTGGTGATTTTGGCATCATGCTAATGCAAAAGGAAGTGTTCATGTTGTATTCTCCGTATCCCTTGCTTTGAATCTAGATTTTGAGGTCTAAGGATTTAGCAGTGGACACAGAGGATGTGGAGGCCGATGACTGAGTGGTAATAGATTTCATGTAGAGTGTTGAGGGGTCAATGTATTTGGCCAAATTTGACATCAAGGATTCATGGTTAAGTGGCAACTGACATTTAGAGACCTCTCATAGGTTAGTGCAATACTCAAAGGGATCAGGATCACCCTAGATTGTAATATTGGTGTCATTGTAGGGAAAATTTAGGCATTGATGATACATTGAGGGAACAACCTTCATGGCATGAATCCATGGTCGACTGAGGAGAAGATTATAAGGGATTTCTAGATCCAATACTTGAAAATTTGTATCCAACATTATGGGTCCCACTCAGAGTGGAAGTGTTATTATACCTGCAGAGGATTTTTCATCATCATAACCTTTTATGACTATGATCTTTGTCTTATCCATGCATTCTTTAGAGAAATCCAGTTCCTTAACCAATTTTAGGGAACAAACATTCAATCTCGCTCCCCCGTCTATCAAGACTTATTTGATCATATTTTGATGGATGAAGGCTTCAATGTGTATTGAGTCATTATGGTTTATCTTTTGGGTTGAGTAGTCTTTTTTAGAGAATGTAACATGGTGAGAGCTCACCAAGAATCCAACCATGGATTGAAATTGGTCAACGTGGAGGTTGTCTAGGATAGCAGTCTCTTTCAACATCATATCTAGGATTTCCCTATGCTTGGGTGATGTGCATAGCAGATCTAGTATGTATATTTATGTTGGGATTTTTCCTAGCTAATCCAAAAAGTTAAAATGGCCTTTATCTTGGGACAAATTGGGAGGAAAAGGGCCAGGTATGGCTATTTTAGTTCTATGATTGTTTATAGCACACTCTGGGGTCTTCTTGATGATAATGGTGTTGATATGTTCATCTGCAACTCGAAGATGGAGGATTTTGGAGTATTTATAGTCAATAGTCATATAATTGGTTGAGTTATTGTTATTAGTACTTGAACCAGAGGATTTCCCCAAACCATGGTCTTGAATAGGATTCTTGTAGATCGTTTGATCTTTATTGGAAGTGGGTTGTTGTTGTCCCTCTACCTCAATTACTTTATCTTTGATAAGGTCCTAAATAATATTTTTCAGCTCTCTACAAGTGGATTTTTTATGTCCTTTACTTTGGTGGTATTCAGAAAAGGAATTATCATCCCAAGAGGGTTTAAATTCAGACATGTAAGGTGTGGGTTCCTGTATTTTTAGGACACCTTATTGAATGCATTTCTTTAGTATGGACTCAATGGGTTCTTTGAGGGGAGTGTATTCACACTTAATGTACTTCCTAGGTGGTATTTGTTGTCCTAGTCACTGATTGTTTCAGATGAAATTGGTCGTTGGTGTAGGGGTTTGGGGTGTAGTTTTTCATGCTCCAGATCCTCTCAAAGTGATAACAGGACCGATTTTGATTATAGATTTGGTATCCACAACCCCATTATTTGTGACATTTTTGTTTTGAGACTAGTATTTGTTTTTTCATTGAATGTGTGTTGGTTTTTTGTATTCTTAGAGAAGTTAAGGGCATCCTTAGTGACAAGTGATTTCTCAATCATTGTTCCTTTTTCAACTAGGTCTGCAAAGTGGGCACAACAATGAACTTACAAGGGATCCTTTAAAGCATCTAGGAGGTTTTCAACAAACATGTCCACCTTTTGTTTCTCAGGGATCTCTATCTAGCATCAACTCACCAAGTTTCTCCATATTTCGAAATATTTGATAAAGGACTCTCCCTCTTCTTTTTTTAAGGTACAAAAAGTGGCTAATGTGATATCATTTTTTATATTAAAAAGGATAGTTCTCTACAAATTTGTTGGCTAACTTGGACCATGTTTGAATGCCTCCTAGTAATTGTAAAAACCAATCAGGTGTAGGAACCATAAGAGTTTTGGGGAATAACCTCATCAAGTATGTATGATTCGATGCAATGTCAACACAAGTCATGCTAAATTCTCGGATCCTCGCTATCGAGTTTCCTATCCCTTTGTACTTTGGAAAGTTTAGGATTGTGTATCCTTGTGGAAAAGGAGGCATGTAGATAGTCCTATCAAAGGGATATGGGTGTAGGTCCTGCATGTTGTAGGATTTTTGGTTGTTACTTGCATGTTCTCAATATTTTTTTGTAAAGCAAACATTTGTGTAGTTAGAGCATCCACCTGTGGGTTTGGTATGTCCTTCATATTGTTGGGTCCCACATTTTGTGTAGATACTTGATAGGTGTATTGAGGCATCTATTGTTGTACTTGGGGTATATGTGTATATGAGGGGTTCATGTTGGGTTGTACTTGTGGTTTGTGAAGGGATACCTTGTTGTGGTTTTTTTGACATAAAGGTATTTGATTGAAATCCTGGTTATTCTCAATTCACTCTATGTGAAGTATATGTAACCTATTGTCCTTGTGGAGTAGTGTTTTGGGGGATAACAAGACTTTATGTGGTACCCTTGAAATTAACTATGGGTGTGGGTCCTAAACCTTAAAATTTTATTCTCTTGCATCCATTAGGATTATTTGAGGAGGTACCCATAGTGTTTGTTGAGGTCCCAAATGGGTTAGTGCTCGTCTATTGTGTTGTTAATTGTGTTACAGGGGATTATGTTGATTGGGTTGCAACTTGTGTCATGGATTTTGGAACAAATGATGCTATAGGTGGACCTGTGGAGGGCATTCCAAAAGTGGGAGTAGTGTGAATCATTGAACCACTCTATGTAGCTCCTTCCAAAGGTATATTGAGGTTTACCTAAGGTGTAATGTTTTATGGAATATGTGTTGTATGTCCCTGGTTTTGGTTTGAGACATCTTTAGGTGAAGGTAGTGCTTGTAGCATGTTTATGTCAAATCCAAGTGGTAATTTAACCCAATCCTCTAGGAGTTTGGCTAAAAATCTCTTAGGGTCGAGCATGATGAGATCATCAACAAATTCTACCACCTCAGGATTCTGGGCTACTTCCTCAAGTTCCTCAACAGATATATGACCTTGGTCATCTCTCATGAGGAAATTTTCAAATGGGTTACCATATGGGTTAGATTTAGGAGGTTTTTGTGATTTTGACCCAATATGTGTGGTATTGGTATTGACTTGAGGAGGTGTAGGATAGAGGTTCAATTCGCCAATGGGATTGTAAAGTTCGCCACGTTGTCATGAGGGGTCCATTTCGAATCGTCTCTTTTTTAATTTGGTTTGGACCATAAGATAGGACTTGCTCAAAGGAGGATGACTCATAAATGTAAAAACTATAGGGTATGCAACTACCTAAGTTGGTTTCCTTTTTTTTGTATTTTTTTGTTTTTTGGAATATAAGGTATGACCTAAGATAACATCTAAAATGAAAATATCTAGGATGTGAAAGTTAAGCTATATTTTTACTCCTTTTTTGGCATAAATTATTACATGCAATATCTAAGGTATAATACAAGCTATATGTCAATACCTCTGGATAACTAAGGGATGAGTCACTAATTGACCAAGTTTGATGCAAGGTTCCAACTAGGATTGCCAATGATGTTTTAGGATCAATATCGGAAAAACTAAGTGGTAGGTAGACTAGGTGGAATTCAAGGTATTCCACTTAGATGACAAAGGAAAAATTGTAAAATGATATGTCAGAGGAAATCATATTTGAATCAATGTTTTCAATCAAGGTAAGACAATAATTTATCCACCCTAAGGTCTACAATGTTTTATGGACAAGGATTTCCCTAAGTATGCTTAGGATGATCTAAGTAATGCAATGATGAAACTATATAAGAAAACTAAGGATGAACCTAAATATGAGCAAGTCACAGGTTTGGATCAGGTTTATAATAGAGAGAAGATCATATAATGAAATCTTATAGTAAATATTATGAGTTTTCTATTTATTAATTGTAATATTTTCTATGATAGGAAGATGCATCATTTTAGACTGCAAATGTAGTGCATAAGATCAAATGCATCATAGTAGCTCACAGATGTGGTTTAAAATGTTAGATGTGTTTTTGGAGTTCACAGATGCGGTTTAAAATTTTAGATGTGTTGTACATTTTGGAAATTGTGACTCAGAATATTAGATGTGGGTTTATGTGTGACATATGCATTGAACAGTGAACTAGTCCTAAGTTTTGACACATTTATGACTTGTTTAGGATTGAATTTTGGATGTTTTTGTTTGATCAGACTTGATTGAACACACACGTAAGACACTCCAAGTAGAGTGTTTGAAATAAATAAATAGACAATTACAATCTTACGGTTGGAAAGGACAATATCCACTCAAATCCCACTTAGAGTTTCCTCCAACTGCACTATCTAAAGTGGATGACTTAGGATCTTGGTAGCACTGGCTCCCCTCCACAGCACACACTTCTTGGGCTTACCAAGATCTGGATTCCTACATGAACAAGGAATTTTTCATCTCTACTACTAGACTGTGTGTATAACATGGGTTGGCTTGGGAATGATCATTCCTGCACTAGTAGATAGAAGGTTTTTGGAAAATCTAAACAAATGGTTTTTTAATCAGTGCACCCATTTAGGTGACCACACAAGAGGCAAGATTAGCTTTGATAAGGAGGTCTCTTGACTGTCTATAGGAGCACCTATAATGCTGAAATTTCCTCAACATTCAAATTTATATGTCGGTTGCGAGTAGGTTGGCTTTAGCTCATTACCGGTTGAGTCGTTCCCTTGGGGTGAGTGAACTGAGAGAGAGTGTTAGTTAGAAGTGGATAGAATTATACATGAGATATTTACTTGAAAATGTTGGAGACATGTGCTCAAATAGAAGAATTAATTATTAAATTAATTATGTTCTTTTGTGGAGGAAGTGTGTGTATGTGATTAAATAGTTGAATGAACTATTTAATTTATGGAGGCACTTTAGGTGAGAAGATGGAATAATTAATTAAACAAATAATCATTTATTTAATTAAATGTGGAAGAATATGAATTAATTAGATGTAGGGAGAATATGGTTTAGCTAGATGTAGGGAGAATATGATTTAATTTAAATGTGTAATTAAATAAATTTAAAAAACTCGTTTAATTAATAAGAAGATACTAGAATTAAATGACTTAATTAAATAAATTATGAAACTTATTTAATTAATCAAAAGAAGAGATTAAAATTAATTAGCGACGTAATTAAGATAAATTAATGTAATTTACTTAATTAATAAATTTTAGAAGAATAATGAAATGAGTTAATTAAATGGTTAAAACTACTTAATTAATTAGAGGAATTATGATGTTAAGTTAATCATTTTGTCAGTATCTTGAATTGATGATGAAAAATTCAGTCGTAGGCCTAAGCCATTTTTTAGTGTCTACAGTTTATCACTCTTTTACATAATGTAAATTTTGTGTTTCTGTCAAAAGAATAAAGAATAAAATGCCCCAAACATGCCCTGATATGAAATAGGTAAAGGTATGCCCCCTCGAGAAAATTGATGAATTTTTGAAAAATTTAGAAAAAATTGGAAATTGTCCTAATTAGGTAATTGGGTAGCTAGAAGTTCGATGGCGTTGAAATAAATTAGTTTTGACAATATTTAGTAAGTGAAATGGTCATTGGAAGTTTCATAATAGTGTGTCTAGTACATTAGGGTTCAAAGAAAACCCTAAAAACCCCTAGATATAAATAGAAATTGGGTAAAAAGTGAATTCATTTTCACCCTTGAAGATTGAAAACTTGTGATTTTGAGCTAGATCCACCTTGCAAAATGTCTCTCATTCCATACTCTAAGGATCATGAATACAGCATCAGGACCTTTTGATGGCCAACCAAAGTAGGAGAGCTGGTATGTACCCCAAACCCAAATTTTGAAATTTTAATTTTCACGCATTTCTAGGGTTTTACATTTTTTTTTACATATGCATAATTTCCTGTGCGTCACAAATGTGTTCGTATGTGATGTATTTTTTTGTGATATGATGCATTTTCGAAAACACGTGGGGGTCATTTTTTTGTTTTTCTATAAATCAATGCATTTGCATGTTTTTGAATCGCATGTGCTTTAGTAAGTTGCATATGATGGGGCTAGTGACACATTTGATTTTCTAGTTCGCAATTGACTATAATGTAACACATTTGTAGGGTGAGTCGCATCTACTAAATACTATGAGGCATGTGTTTTATGTGACACATTTTTTTTTCATGACACATTTCTTAAATAAAACAACACATCTTCCTATCAAATTTTTTAAACATTTGAAGTTTAATATTGAGTTTGTCTTTTGTATGATGCACATTTATTAGCCTCATGTTTCTGATGTAAGATATTATGTTGTGTATTTGCAGGTTGTTTTGGATATGATATACACTCGAGAGTCTAGACTAGCCACTTACAGATTGCGTGACCAATTGTCCAATGTAGAGAAATGTTTGATATGGCATCTTGGACTTCACCATGTGACATTTATGCCCAGCATCCAAGAAAAACAAGGGATGCTCACTGCACTCATTGAGCAATGGCATTCAGAGACTTCATCTTTCCATTTTCTCATAGGAGAGGCAACAATTACATTCGAGGATGTGTATACAATACTTAGATTACCGATCAGTGGTGAGAGGGTCCGATATAATAGTCACAGGGGTCACAATGAGATCACCCTATACTATGTGTACAAGGATGTTAGACACCTTGGTATTGAGCACCATGAGATCAGATGGAATGTGCTTGCAGAGAGATACGAGTGAACTGATTGTTTTTTGTGTACTCTTATCATTTGGATTGTACTACTAGACCACCGAAGACATGGGTTTCCTATGGGTTGGGGAGAGATTTTAGTGGGGATTTTGGAGAGATAAGTTATGTATGTATTGGGCCTCTGTCTACTAGCGATGTTGTATTTCCATTTGCATGAAATGGCTTATAGGGAGGTGCAGTCCATGAGCTGTGGGATCACTTTGTTGATGATCTGGGTGTGGGAGTACATCATCGTTTTCTATCTACAAGCCATTCATCAACTAGATGACTAATCAATGTATGTATTTTGGTATGTCGGGACCATATATTGGAGGCATGTGATTGATACCCTTGTGTAGTTTATTTGGAGGCCATACATGGATTTTGTGCAGTGGTGGGTTGAGGATCAACAGTTTCCTTTTTGTCATCAAACACATTATCTAATTGGGAGGACCATTGCCACTATACATATCATAGAGAGACACGTACTAGATAGAATGCTCTAATAGTTTGGTGAAATTTAGGATGAGCCATGCGGTCGAGCCGAGTTTTTCAGATCTTCTAGGGAGGTTCCTCTATGGGGAGCATGATTCCCATAGTGATGGTAGAGGTAGATATTGATGCATTGTAGCTAGTGTAGTGGGTATGGGGGGTGGGAAAATGGATGCTAGTACAAAATTAGCCTATGATACTTGGTGGGCACAACATAGAAATGTGTCTTATATAGATCCTTTTCATCTAATGCATGTAGAGCACTGAGGTACAGGAACACGGGGTCGGTGTGGTGGCAGAGGGGGTGGTCACGGTGGTCATGGTGGTAGAGGTGGAAGGGATGATGGGAAAGGAGGAGGAGGAGGATTTAGGAGAGGCGGTCGATGAGGTTGACAAGGTGGTAGAGGTCGGGGTAGAACATTGTCACCCATTCATAATGACAAGGAGGAGGGAGAGGAGGAGGTTGTTGGTGAGGAGGCGGTTGAGGAGGAAGTCGTCAGTGGAGAGGAGGAGGCCATTTTTGTAGAGGAGGAGTTTTTTGGGGATGCCCTAGAGTTATTATGGGATGGATACCAAGATGTGGAGGACTTTATTGAGGAGGAGATGGGAGACGAGGAGAGAGAGCTGTGAGACTGTATCATGGAGTGGGATGTGGATGAGGGGGAGAGACTTGTACAGGAGGAGGAGGGTCATGTAGGTTAGCGGCTGTACGATTTGAGAGCTAGGGTAGCATCACTAGAGGAGCATAACCCTAAATGTGATAAGGGAAAATAACTAGAAAGAAAGAAAGAATAACAATGACAATAATCAAAAATTGCCTAGATCATGCTAAGATCCCCAAATCGATAATGAAATGCAATGCAACAAATGAATTCAATTAAATACAAAAAATACCACCTAATTCCCATGCTTTCTTGACTCATCTCCATTATTCTTCTCAACTTTACTTTAAATTGCTTCAATACCTTGAGATTGTAAGTATACAATATTAGCCTATAAGTATTTTGACACCAAAACTTTGAAGATTGTGATTACCAAAAATAGAATTGAAAATCTTCTTTTATAGAAGCTTCACAGATTTGATGGTCAAGATTTATTTGAATTTGAATGGTCCAGATCGAGTGTGAGGACCTAACTGCATAGTTAACTGACTTGATTGATTAGATTGATTGAATAGTTATCTAAAAGAGTGTCTGAGTCAAAAGGAGGTGACAAATCAATTAGGTGAGTGAATTGAGAGAGAGAGTTAGTCAGAAGGAGGTGAAAGATCAATTAGGTGAGTGAACTGAGAGAGAGTGTTAGTCAAAAGTGGAGAGAATTATGCATGAGATATTTACTTTAAAATGTAGGAGATATGTGCTCAAATAGAAGAATTAATTGTTGAATTAATTCCTTTCTTTTGTGGAGGAAGTTGTGTGTACATGATTAAATAGTTGAATGAACTATTTAATTTATGGAGGCACTTTAGGTGAGAAGATAAAATAATTAATTAAACAAATAATCATTAATTTAATTAAATATGGGAGAATGTGATTTAATTTAAATTACTTAATTAAATAAATTTATGAAACTTATTTAATTAATCAACATAAGATATTAGAATTAAATGAAATAAGTATGAAAATTATTTAATTAATCAACATAAGAGATTAGAATTAATTAGGGACTTAATTAAGATAAATTAATGTAATTTACTTAATTAATCAATTTTAGAAGAATAATGAAAATAAATTAATTAAATGGTTAAAACTATTTAATTAATTATAGGAATTAGGATGTTAAGTTATAATTAAATGATAAAATCATATAATCATTTTGCAAGTGTCTTGAATTGATGATGAAAAATGTAGTCATAGGCCTTAGCCATTTTTCAGTGCCTACAATAAGCAGTTTTTAGTAGTTTTTTCAGTCAAATATTGTTCTTTCTATACTAGTGTTATAAGAATATCTCTTTCTACTTAAGCTATAATAGTGCAATGTGGTGTCAAGATAATAGGTGGCAAGCATTGATTGCATCACATGACTTCTTCATATCACATTTCTCATTCTTAAAGGAGATAAGCAACTTGTGATATGCGATGGAAAGCTTGGTGGGTCCTCTATTTCAAATTAGCAATAGAGCGATATGATGACATGTGTTTGTGAGTCCGATATGCAATGGTGACTGGAGTATGATGTAAGCAGACAAATGGCTTATCCTTGACTTTGTTATATGGGAGTGCAGTATAATGGCAAGTGTCCTCAAAGATAGATGGTGATAAATGATTACATCTCTCAATCAATTCACATCATTGTTGTGAATTGTTTTGCATTAAGTAAAAAGTGATAGTCATATATGATGTGATGGTGATCTATGACATAGATTTAAAATATATTTGACCTTGTGACCATATTTTAATGTTGATTTGGTTAAAGGAGGATCGTTAGATGGTGGAGTGAAGAGTATAGATCAATGGCCCGAATTCAAAGATTTGATTTTGTAATTACTAAGTAGTGGAAACAACTATGAACTGATAGAAAGGATGAATTTAATTGGCTCAATTGCTCTAGCTGCTCACTTTGATTGGTGATGAGATGTGTAGAAAGTGGCACAAAGGAAAAGATGATTAGAAAATCAGACACAGACCTATATTGCAAGATATATCATTTAATGTGTATCTGATCTAGGTTTTGTAGGTTGCTAAAAATAGAAAATACATTGAATCTAGATAGAGTGTGCATAGCTCAAGATATTGAATGATTTTGGTGGTGTTGGGTTCAAGGTGTAGAAGAAAATTTTTAGTAAAGGAAATTATGTGAAGTTTAACAAAAAAGGTAGATGAATGTGAGTGTGTAGTATTCATATGTTGTGAGAAGAAGGTGTAGACTATAACAAAAAATCATCTAGGTTATTCATCACGTGTGAATTAGCAACAAAGAAACTTCTAAACAAAGAAGAGGGTTAGAACAAAGGATGTTTTAAAGTGCAACAAGATAGAGAAGAGGAAAAATGGGGTAAGAGAGAGATATGTGTTGCTAAGATTGCAACAATAGTAGAGAGAATGCTTGCATAGATGCAAAGAAAAAGAATGAGTAATTATAGATCAAATTGTTAACAAAGAGCTAGATTTAAGTGAATCAATTGTAATATTATTGTAAATCTGATTGGTTGGTGCCATCAAATAAAAAAATTTGTGCTCAGTAAGGGTGTGGGTGCTTCCTTGGAATTGGTGATCCTAAGTCAATGGATTGATGTCTCCTTAGGGTTGGTGCCCTTAAACATTGTAACCAATGAGGTTCTATTGTGAGTTTGGATTTGAGCAGTAGGCTCAAGCAACTTTTTGCATAATTCTTTTTTCCATATTGGGTTTTCAACATATATCAGGTGTTATGTATGCATGTGTGTGTTAACCTCTCTACATATACTTTTATATTGGTTTAAAAGTATTAAAGAACTAGTTTTAATTGATCTATTAATTCACCCCCCTCTTAGTAGATTGTTGTGTTCCACCAATTGGTATCATAGCCCTGGTTCCTTTGGAGAAGCTTAATCAAGTTAGGTAGGTCTTGGATAGTGAACACAAATGGCAAGTCAATAAGGCTCTTCCTCAAATAGAGCACCTCTTTTGATGGAAAAACTATGCCTATTGAAGCATGAGAATGGAAGCACATTTATCTTCAATAGGGTTTGATGTGTGGATGTCAGTTGTAAATGGATACACAATCCTTGCTATGCCTCATATTGATTAGGATGGAAAGTAAGCATATGAGAATGATGCTAGGGAAAATAATGTTATTATTTGTGGATTGTATAGTTCAGTGTTTGTTAAAGTGATGCATTATCAAATAGAACATGATGTATGGGAAAAATTGAAGAATATATATGAAGGTGATGACAAGGTGAAGAAATCCAAGATACAAACTTACAAAGGTAAGTTTGAAAGTTTGAAGATGATTGAAGAAGAAAATATTGTAGACTACCTCCTGAGACTAGATAAATTTGTTAATATAATCAGAGGGCTTGGAGAAGAAACGAAAAAATCTATTATAGTGAAAAAGGTATTAAGATCTTTTCCTTCTAGATATGATTCTAATATTTCTACAATAGAGAAAGCTCAATATCTCAATAAAATCACTATTGATGAGTTGCATGACACCTTCACTACTTATGGGATGGGAATATAAGATGAAAACACCTCTATGAGATAAGTTACATTTAAAGAAACAATGAAATAAATATGGAAGAATCTACATCCAGATCTGAGGATATTGATGAAGAGGAAGCAAACTTCATTAGAAGATTAAGAAGAGCCCCTAGGAAATACAAAGGTAAGTTACCCTGTAAATGCTTAAAACTAAGCTAGAATAGGTCATTTTTGCTAAATTACCTTATGGATGAAAGGATAATTGTAAGCAATTAGAGGATAGAGAAAAGAAGAAATCTATTTTCCCTAAGAAAGAGAATTTCTTTAGAAATAAGAAGGGTTTGCACACACAAGAAGAAAGTGGTTCATCTGATGAGAGTGATAGATTAGATGATGAACATGATCATGCCTATGTGGATGAGGGAAATGAATCCCTATTCATGGAAAAATGGTCTACATATCAATAATAAGAAGAAGCTAAAACCTTTGATGAAGTAGAAGAAGGATAAGTGGACTTAGAAGGTGAACTCATCTATGCTCTAGATGAGATTGATAGCTAGAGGAAGGAGAACAAAAAAAAAAAAAACATCCACAAAAAATATTGAAAAGATAACTAAAATTCTTGAAGAATTTGACCAAATGGTGTTGAGCCTGAAGACACAAGTGGAAGAAGCCAAGAGAATAGAAGGTGTAGTCAAAACTGAACTACAATCTAAATCTATTGAATGCATGAGGCTGGAAGCAAAAATAGTGGCCTTGAGAAAATAATTAGAAAAGGGTAAAGAATAGATTGATAAAGGTTTGAAGATCAAGGGAGGTTATGAGATACTTGATGAGTTGATTAACTAACAAAAGCCTTCAAAATAAAAAATTGGCCTAGGATTTGAGAAAGGAAAGAGTCTACTAGTAGTGCATCTACAAATTTATATGATAGATTCAAATCAAAAGAAAATCCTTAAAAAAAGAATGAGAAAATGAAGAAGAATGCCTCTAAAAATGAAAAACCAAATAAAAATATAGTTGAGATGAAAAAACCTGATGAAGGAAAGAATCCTACATCAGATAACAATAACCAATCAGTCCCTAATAACTTGAAAAAGAAGTAGAATTCAAAAGAATTTGATGCAGATGGTTTCACTACGGTGAGAGATTTGAAGAATTTAAAGAAGACAAGACCTCATCCTACTCAAATAAATGCTATGACTAGGTATTCATCATATTTCTATGGTTATTGTTATACTTGTAACTAGTTTCGTCATAGGGCAAGTGAATGTAGATTTTTTCCTCAAAAGAGAACATTTTTTTTGAGTAGAAATCAATTTTTTCATTTGTTGGATATGAATGTAATGTGCTACGATTGCAATATTTTTTTTCACATAGCCAAAAATTGTAGAAAAAATTTGGTAAGCCCAAAGGCATAGAATTAAAAGAAGAGCATGTCCCCTAGAGTGAAAAAAAGTTCACATGTCCTTGAAAAGAAGGTAGATAAGGAAAAACTAGAACCCAACAAGGTGTGTAAACAGAAAGGTTAGAAGGCAGCACCCAAAGTGGTTTCTCCTACCTCACATCACATAAAATCTATTCAACCTTGGAGAAGAAAGAGAGAATTCAAGTTAGGTATGATTTATTTTATAAATTTCTAATGACTTGATGGTGACATATGTCATGGACACAATCCATTATTTTGATAAAGGGGAGAAATTTTGGTCAAATGGGGAGAGAAAAAATTGGCTACAATAGAAGAATGGTGTCCTAAAGAGTCCCTTTGACATTGGTGTCAAAGGGGGAGAAATTGAGAAAAATGCTCTATGTTTGTAAGATGTGGAGATATGTCAAAGGGGGAGTTGTGACTACAGATAGTTGTGTGCCCAAGGAGGAGAAATGTTGTTGTGTTAAATGGTCTGTGCTAATGTATGTGGATTTAGATTGTTACTATTGGTGTAGGGAATTTGGTTTTTCCATAAATAACAAAGAGGGATATTTGAGTGATATCTAATAAGGAATATTGTTGGATCATTGATGTCAAAAAGGGTGATTGATCAAGATTATGATGCCAAGTATGCAAGTGTTGAAGAACTCTAGAATTTTAGACTTCAGGCCTTAGGATTACAATATAGTACTTTCTAGAGAAAGAAAGAGTTAGAGAAATTGAGCCAAGTCTGATCAGACATCAGACTTCAGGCTTGAGGCTTACTAGATATTGTAAGGTTTTAGACTTTGACATTAAGTCTTAAACCATAACTTAATTTTAAGAAAAGGGTATGAAGGAACCTCGACCCCCGAAATGGTTTTGAGCTTTGTGGGTCAAAGCTATGGCTTACACCTTAACTTTATGTTCAAAGAAAGAAGTATGGTGGAGCCCCAAACCCCAACACTCGAAAAGGACCAAGCATCAGAGATCAAAGTTAAGGCATATGCCTTAAATTTTTTTTTTAAGTATGTAGAATGATGGAAGCCTAAAGGTTGACACCTGAAAGGTTTATGTTTGGAAAAGTTTGCAAAGGATTTATTTCAGGCATCACAAGTCATGAGAATGGTTAATTCCATCTTGAATGGAATGTAAGGGGAAAGGTGAAAGGGTGAACCCTGACAACTGATTGATTAATGTAAAGTTTAAGTCATGGAACTAAATAGAGTTTATATTTTATTGTTGACTACCTATCAAAAGTTGAAGGTCACTTAAGTTATTGAAAATTTGGCTATCTTGAAGTCGTCGATCTTTTTGCTAGTTATCAAAACCTTGTCAATTGCCACCGAAGTTTTCATAATCTTTCCTTTTCCCAATGCATTATAGCTTATAGTCAGAGGTTTGTTTTTTTTAAGTCCTAAAGTGTTGCTTAAGTCAATTAATTTTGGAGTTTTCTCCAAGTTTGGGAACTTCCATTGGGCCTCGATAAAGTTATGATAACCTTCTCTTGTTCCACCCAAGTTGAAGTTAAGTAATTTTAGCATTTGATGTTAGATTAAAACCCTATGTTGGTCATCAAAAAGGTTATCAAAACTTCCTTCCTTCTTGCTCATTGGTAAAAAAATATTTGAACAAAGAGTGTTGGTATTTTATAGAGGTTATGAAACCTCCAAAAATCATTTACAAGGTTATAAGAACATCTCTTTCTATCAATGCTAGAATAGTGAAATGTGACATCAAGATAATAGGTGGAAAGCATTGATTACATCACATGACTTCTTCATATCACATTTCTCATTCTTAAAGGATCAAAGAAACTTGTGATATGTGATGGAAATCTTGATGGGTCCTCTTTTTTAAATTAGCGATGGAGCGATATGATGACACATGTTCATGAGAATGATATGTGATAGTGAGTGGAGTATGATGTAAGTAGATAGATGGATTATCCCCGCTAGCCTGCTGAGAGTATGGTGGGTCCTAGGATTTTTGCTACGAAAGTGAGGTATAATGACAAGTATCCTAAAATATAGATGGTGATAAATAATTGCATTGCTCAATCAATTCACATCGTTGTTGTGAATTATTTTATGCTAAGTAAAAAGTGATAGTCATTTATGATGTGATGGTGATCTATGACACAGGTTTAAAGGATATTTTATCTGATGGCCACATTTTAATGTTGATGTGGTTTATGAATGATCATTAGATGGTGGAGTGAATATTATAGATTGATAGTTTGAATTCAAAGATTTGATTTTGTAATGACTAAGCTATGGAAATAGCTAAAAACGACATAGAGGATGAATTTAACTGGCTCAACTGCTCCAACTACTCACTTTGATTAGTGATGAGATGTGTAGATGGCAACACAAAGGTAAAGATGGTTAGAAAATCATACATAGACCAGTCTTGTAAGATATATCATTTAATGTGTATTTGATCTAAGGTTTGTAGGTTACTAAAAATAGAAAATACATGGAATCTGGATAGAGTATATATATCAAGGTATTGAATTATATCACTTGTGTTGGGTCAAGGTGTGGAAGAAAATTATTGATGAAGGCAAGTATATGAAGTTTAAAAAAAGAGGTAGATAAATGTGAGTATGTAGTAAGCATATGTCATGAGAAGAAGACCTAGATTGTAACTCAAAAAATTATCTAGGGTATGTATAACGTGTGAGGAGATAAAAGAGAGACAACTAAATAGAGGAGGGAATTAGAATAGAGGATGGTCTAAAGTGTAGCAGGATAGAGTAGAGGGAAAAGGGGAGAAGAGAGAGAGAGGTATGTGTTGATGAGATTGTAGCAGTAGCAGAGAGAATTCTTGCATAGATGCAAAGAAAAGAATGAGTATTTAAAGATCAGACTTGTAACAAAGAACTGGATTCAAGTGAATCAATTGTAATATTCTCATTGTAAATCTGATTGGTTTATGCCATCACATAACTGAGTTGGTGCTCAGTAGGGGAATGGGCGCTTCCTTGGAGTTGGTGCTCCTAAATTATGATATTGGTGTCTCCTTAGGGTTGTTTCCTTTAAAACTTGTAACTAGTTAGGTTTTACTTATAATGAATATTTCTAGATTCGATTATGTAGTTGTTTTTCTCATCAATGTTTCAAATCACACTACATGATCCATCATCAAGATGAAAGAGAGTTGAAGGAGAAAATGAATTGTTGCAAACCAAGATCAGCTAAAAAGAGAGAGATAGAGGAGAGGACGAAGGATTCACGTGGTTCAAAGATAAGGATGACTAGGATAGAGAAAAAGGAATACAATAAGAAAAGAAAGGACCAAGGAAAAAATGGAGTCCAACAAAAAGGTCAAAGAGTAAAGAGAAATATGCAAAAAGACAAAATAACTAGAAGGATAAATCAAGTAAAAAGAAAGTATTAAAAGGAAATAATCTAATAATTCAGTAAAAATAATAATCAATAACGTTGAAAGGTAGAGGAAGATACAACAATAAAAGATTAATTTCAAAGATTAATAGTTCTAAAATATTAAAGGAGAATATTAAAGAAAAAGAAACAAAGTTAATGATTATTGATAAGAGAATAAGAATTTAAAGAATAATTAGAATCTATAACAAGAAATGAAAGGGGGAACAATTAAAATACAATAAACTAGAAATATTAATCTTAAAAACTATAATCTATAAAAATAAATTAAAATCTTTGACTATACTAAACAAGAAAGATATTTTTAATCTATAATCTATAATTAAAAACAAAATAAAAAGCGCAACCTAATTAGAATCTATAAACTATAATTATAGTTTATAGATTTTAAGTAGGTTGCTCTTTTTATTTTGTTTTTCATTAGAGATAATAGATTGGAAATATCTTACAAACTATCTAATTAAAATCTATAAATTATAAACCACAATAATAAAATATAGAGTAAAGATAATAAAAAGAAAAATAATAAATTTTTACAAAGAATTATTGAGATTAAACTTATAATCTTAATAATTCCTAAAAAGAATAAACAAAATAAATTTAATAAAAGGAAAAATAAAAATTCTTACAAAGAATTACTAAGATTAATCTTATAATCTTAATAATTCCTAATAAGAATAATAATTAGTGAGGTTTTATTGTGAGGCTGGATTTGAGCAGTAGTCTCAAGTAGGTTTTCTCACCATGGTTTTTTCTATATTAGGTTTTCCACATATATCTTGTGTTATGTATGAATGTCTATGTTAATCTCTCTTCATATACTTTTATATTGGTTTAAAAGTATTAAAGAGCTAGTTTTAATTGATCTACTGATTCACCTCTCTAGATTTTTGTGTTCCAATAGATAGAACACTTGTGTTTTATCTATGTTCTGCAATACAAAAAACTCATCAATAGGTCTTATCAACCATCATTCCATATTTATCATTATATAATTATCATCTTCTATCATAATTTGTTTCATCATTGATCCTTCTTATTTTCATATCCAATCTCTATCATATCATATATGATTCATCTTATCCTTCATATCTATTATCTTTAATTATTGAACAATCCTATCATCCAATAAAATGCTTATCATATTTGACCCATCTCATTATTAAACCATAATGCATATCATATCCTATCAATATCAATCTTTTCAAGAGTCTATCTAGATCCTAATCCTTGTTATAAAAATCACAATCCTTGCCTAAGTGATTATCCAAGCTTTAGTAAGATAAATCATCCTTTATCCAAGCCTTGCTTAAGTGATTATACAAGCTTGAGTGACAAAATCCAAGCCTTGTCTAGGTGATTATTAAAGTCTATTGTAAAAAAAACCCCATCACTATCAATGCAAGGATCTCATTTAATTTGAGACAACATTGGTCGTGTATCACCTTTCCATCCATTCTATAATTATCCCCTTTCCATCCATTTCATCATTATCTTTCTAGTCATCTCAAATCCAGGTCTATCCCATCATCACTACTAATCTCTATCCAATCTCATCATTCATAGGTCTCTCTTGGATTCCTATTGCAAGGTCCCAAGAAAGAAAGAAACATATGGACACCCAAGAATTCCCCTCATCATCTCATGATACATTCTTTGAGGAGGTATTCTATCAAATCCAAATAGATAATCCATTTACATCCCCATATTACATTATACATGATCATGATTCTAGGGAGCAATACTCACCAACATTATTAGAGGAACTTTCCCAAGATACCCAAGCCATGGACTTCATGCATAGATATATCATGAAGCGTCCCAACCAATATATCCTTATGCTATCAAATAAATGTACCAAATTACCCCATGACTTTGAAACATTTGAAATCATCCAACAACCTCCTTCTAAACCCCTAACTTCTATTCGTCATAATCCCACCTATCTTCCATCTTCTTCTAATCCTCATGATCCTTCATCTCAAACCAATAATCCCACATCCCACTTACATATAATGTTGCATGTATGAGAAATTTTTCTAGTAGTTGGTGTTGTCATTGATGTCAACAAGCCTATGGTGTCATTGATGTTTGTAGTTGAGTGAGATGGTTGCAAGAGTGTGAGTGCAGTTGGTGCTTTGATTAATTGCATTATGTTGTCATTAGTAAAGCCACTGGAGTCAACCTCTAGTGTTTATTTGATAAGATTCTGTCTATGGAAGAAGAATTACTAAATATGATGAGGATGTGTCTCTAGTGCATGGTTTCCAAGTGCTTTTGAGAAAATTTGATAAAAAGAAGAAATAGTGTGTTTTAGTGGTATTCTAGGTGATAGAGTTGTGTTTTTATTTTGCTTTACATTTCTTCTAGGTTGAATATTTTCATGTGCAATTCAAATATGTTTGTGGGAGATGTTCAAAGGTGTTATATTCAATATTTGGTATGATGGATCATCGTACAGAAGAATTTGTGTTCACCAGTGTATGAATATGCATTGCAAAGATGTCTAATAGAAATTTATTTTCTTTTTGTTTCTCCACAGTTGTGTTTCAAGTCTAGAAATTCTGAAAGTGTGTTGATGGTGTTGGTAGTTTACCTCAGTCAAGAGGGTTTGAGGTTTGGTGTTTCAAAAGATGGTTTTCAAAGTAATAGTGTATGATAGAGTTTTGTGGATGTACTAGGTGTGTACATTCTTTAGGTGAATGTTGTTGTGAAGGATTTTGTTTGATTTTAGGGTGTTTGATAATTATTCTAGATCATGTTCAAGTGTGGTGTGTGGATTTCAAGTCATAATTGGTTTTAAGGAAGCGTGTACTTAAAATTTTAATGGTATTTACATGGGTAATGACCGACTTGGTGTTTACAGTACATGCAAAGGATAAATATTATTCAAGGAAGCATGTGTTTGAGTGGTGTTGTTGATTTGGGTCCCAATTAAGTTTTGATGTGGTTTTCACTCAATTCTATCTACCATGGAAGTGTTTTGGTGCTGACCTGATTTGAATTTTCACATTTGAGGTGCATAGATGACCTTGGAGAAGGTTTCAAGGTTGAAGATGGTATAAGTATGAGTTGAGTTGTTGAGAGATGTTAATATATATGCAAGAGATGTGAATACTACAAAGTGCAGAGTTGAAGAGTGTGAAATTGAGTAATGCAGTGTGATCTTTCATGTGCTAGTTTACTAGATGTAGTGAGTAGAAGATTGCTACAATTCTTCAATCAGACTATGAAGATGTTGATTTCAATCCTTTTCTATCTTCTTTTCTATTTTGGAAGCGAGCCTTTCTTCTTTGGGTAGTGAGCCCTCTGATAGTGAGCTCTATTGTATTCTATGTTGATATTACTTATATTATGAGCTAATCCTCATTGAGGATTTCCCTTCTTTTGTTTTCCATGTAAATTTGGTGTTCCCTTGTGTATGATGTTGATTTGTTTAATTTTATGTTATTTTATTTTCATGCTAATTCACCATAATAGATTTGAGGGTTTAATGAATGAATTTGGATCTGAATATTAATGAGGTTTTTATGAATTTTTAAGGTACAACCGATTCACATCCCCCACTCTTAGTTTTGTTGTGTATTGAATAATTGGTACTAGAGAAAGGTTCCTTAGAAGAAATGTTAATCGCTTAAGGTAGATTTGGGATGGCACACAAGAAGGAGATCCCTATATTTGATGGAACAGGCTATGCATTTTGGAAAACATGTTAGATTTTTAGAGAATTTAGGATATGATGTCTAGAAATTAGTTTAGACTATATATACTATACCTAAAAATGGTCTAAGCACTGAAGGTAAACTTAGGGCTCATGAAAGAAATATTAAAGCAAGGTATGCTCTCTTTAGTAGTCTTACAAATTCTAAATTAGTGAGAGTTATGGATTTGGATACTACTAATGCAATTTGGGAAAAGTTGGAAAGTATTTATGAGGGTGATGATAATTTCAAACAAGCTAAGATGCAAAACTTAGAGACCAAAATTGAGAAGTTGTGGATGTCTAAAGATGAAAACATTATAAGCTATATGTAGAGGGTAGATGAAGTGGTCACCTCCATTATAGGTCTTAGAGGAAAAGTCAAAGAACCAAAACTGGGAAAGAAAATTCTTAGAACCCTTCCTAAATATTATAATCATAAAGTTATTGCTATTGAGGAATCTCAAAATCTAGATAAATATTCTAGAGATCAATTGCATGGCTCTTCAACTACATTTGAAATGAGAGATTTTGGTACTAACAATGGTGAAAAAGTTGAGACTGCTTTTAAGGATACAAAATAAAGAAGATTGAAGAACCAAATTAGGAAGATCTTGATGATGTGGAAGCTAAATTTGTAAGAAAGATGAGAAGAGGTACTACTAAGTAAAAATATTATAAATTACATATCAAATTTTTCATTTTTGGAAAGATATGTCACCATGCTTCAATATTCCCAAACAAAGTTGTGAATGACAAAAAAAAGGAGAAAAAAGGTAAGATGATTAAGAAAAGCTATTATGTTAGAGAAGATGCAAGTATTTATGATGATGAATCTGATTATGGGGATGATTATGATGAATGCTTATTCATGTATTTAAAATATGAATCTATTTATGATAACTCTAAAATATGTTTGAAGGAATGCCCTCTAGAGAGAAAGGAAAAGGCTAAAGGTTCTTTGGTATCTATTTTTCATGCTAGACAAGATAAGAACTACTAGATCATTGATAATGATTTCTCTAATCATATGACTAGAGACAAGAGTAAATTTTTTAAACTTGAAAATTATGATGGAGGAATTGTTAGATTTGGTGATGATTTAGGTGGTAAGATATGTGGAATAGGTTCAATCAATTTTGATTGCAAGAACAATACAAAATATTTTTACTATGTTAAAGGTTTAAGGCATAACCTCTTGAGTGTTGAAAAAATGTGTAGCAAAGGATATAATCTTATGTTTCAAGATGATGGATGTGAGATCATAAAAGGATTTGGAAGTATGATTGTTGTTGGAAGAATGACACATGGAAATGTTTATCAAATCAAGTGTGTTGATGGTCACTATTTTATCACTCAGATCAATAAAAGTTGGCTATGGAATAGGAGGATGTATCACATTAATTTTGATAATTTGGTAAGAATCAGTTCAGTTCAAGAAGTGAGGGATTTGCTAAAGAAGAAAAATCCAATCAATGATATCTATAAGGATTGTTAGATTGGAAAGTAAATAAGAAGAATTTTCAAAGAAAAAGAACAATCTTCTATCAGATTATTGGAATTAGTGCATATAGATCTTTGTGGTCCTTCAAGAACAAGAAGTCTTCAAGGCGACAGGTATGTCATTCTCTTTATTGATAATTATTCAAGAATGACATGGCTTACTTTTCTTATAGAAAAATCTAAATCCATAGATAGATTCAAAGCATTTAAAGTTATGGTAAAGAATTAAATGGATGTGAAGTCTACTTTCTTGAATGGAGAATCAAAAGAAGAAGTATACATAGAACAAATAGAAGGATTTAAATTATTAGATAAACCTAACATGGTATGCAGATTGAAGAAGGCATTATATGGATTGAAGAAACCTCCTAGAGCTTGGTATGCAAGGTTGGACAAGTATTTAATACAACAAGTATTCAATAAAGGTACCACAAATAGTAATATTTACTTTAAAGTTGAGAAAATTCAAATCTTAATTGTGGTTGTGTATGTTGATGACATATTTTTTGGAAGAAATGAAGCTATGTATAAGATGTTTGTAGAAGAGATACAGAAAGAGTTTGAGATGTCTATGTTTGGGGAGATGAATTTCTTCCTTGGGCTACAAATTAATCAAACAAATAAAGGTATATTCATTTCACAATCAAAGTATGTCAAAGAGATGTTGAAGAAGTTTGGAATGGAAGACTCCAAGATGGTATGTAATCCTGTGGTTAGTGGTTGCAAACTTAGAAAGAATGATGAATCCCCTAAGGTTGATTAGAGAAACTATAGATCAATGATTGGTGGACTACTATATCTAACCGCTACTAGATCGAATATCATGCATGTAGTTTTTCTTATGGCCAAATTTAAAAAAGATCCTAGAGAGTCACATGTTGCAATAGTAAAAAAGATATTGAGATAATTTAAAGGAATTTAAGATCATGGCTTGTGGTATCCAAAGGATACTAGCTTCACTTTGAGTGCTTACAGAGATGTAGATTAGGATGGTTGTGTTGATAACAAGAAAAGTACAAGTGGTGGTGCATTATTTCTTGTTTGTAGATTGGTGTCATGGCTAAGTAAGAAGCAATATTTAGTTTATTTATCTACTGCAAAGGTTGAGTACATTGCAGCAACATCTTGTTTCACACAAGTGTTGTGGCTAAGGAAAAAATTGAAGGATATTAGAGTGGTGTCTAATGAACCAATTTCTATATTTTGTGACAATATAAGTGCAATTAATATTTCAAAGAATCTAGTAATGTATTCAAGGACAAAGCATATTTTAATTAGATATCACTTTTTGAGAGAGAAGTTTGTGGAGAATGAAGTGAAGCTTGAATATGTTCTTAAAAAGGATTAGATTGGTGATATATTCACTAAGGCTCTTCCTAAGGATACTTTTGAGTATATCTAAGAGGAGTTGGGGGCTATTCCCCTCCTTCATTGAATCAGATGCATAAGGAGATGCATCGGTCTAGTGGATCTCAAGATTCATTCTTTGTTCTGGATTGATATTGGTGGCTACCTCTCAGGGGGGTAGGTAGTGGCATTGTTGATTGTTACAGTTAGAAGGGTTTGTGTTGTCATTTTTTTGTGGTAGCTGATTTGGTACAATTTGGTGTGTGCTCCTAAGGTGGAGTATTTAGAGTAGTAAAGGAAGGGTGTTTTAGAGCAGTAGTAATAAATTTGTTTGATGTCAAAGGAAGAGAATAAATAGTACAAATATTATGTCCTTTTCCATTAATGTCAAAGGGGGAGAGCGAAACATGTGAAAAATAATAAGTAATAAGGGGGAGAGAAATTCATAATCCATTCAAGGAGAGAGACAAGCTACAAAGAGGAGAGAACAAGGTTTAAAAGATAAGTTATTCAAGGGGAGAAATAATAAGCAGTGTGTTGGTTCAAATTTGTTGTGTTTGATGTTTTTTCACATCATGTGTTGCCATCAATGAAAAAGGGGGAGATTGTTGCAAGTATAAGAAATTGGCTAAGTAGTTGGTGTTGTCATTGATTTCAACAAGCTTGTGTTTTCATTGATGTCTGTAGTTGAGTGAGATGGTTGTAAGAGTGTCAGCGCAGTTGATGCTCTGATTAATTACATTATGTTGTCATTAGTAAAGATATTGGTGTCAACCTCTAGTTTTTCTTTGATAAGCTTCTATCTATGGATGGGGAAGTATGGAATATGATGAGGATGTGTCTCTCATGCTTGGTTTCCAAGTTCTTTTGAGAATTTTTTATAAAAAGAGGAAATAGTGTGTTGTAGTGGTGTTTTAGGTGATAGAGTTATGTTTTGGTTTTTCTCCACATTTCTTTAGGTTGAAGATCTATCTATGAAATTTGGATATGTTTTTGAGAGATGTTTAGAGGTTTTATATTCAAGAGTTGGTATGTTGGATCATCGTACAAAATAATTTGTGTTCACCAATGTATGATTGTGCATTGCAGAGGTGTTTGGGAGAAATGTCTTGCTCCACATTTCTCCACAATTTTGTTTTAGTTCTTGTGATTCTAAAGGTGTGTTGATGGTGTTGTTAATTTTCCCCAATCAAGAGGGTTTGAGGTTTGTTACTTTGAAATATTTTTTTTCAAGTAATAGTGTATGGTAAAGTTTTTTGGATGTACTGGGTGTGTACACACTTTAGGTGAAAGTTGTTGTGAAGGAGTTTTTTGGATTTTAGAGTGTTTGAGGATTATTCTAAAGCATGTTCAAGAATGGTATGTGGTTCACAAGTCATCCTTTGGTTCAAGAGGAAGCATGTACTTCAAATTTTAATATTGTTTTCACGGTTAATAACTAACCTTGTTTTTACACTGCATGTGAAGGATAAATATTGTTTAAGGAATCATGTTGTTGAGAGGTATAGTTGATTTGGGTCCCAATTAAGCTTTCATGTGGTCCACATTCACTTTTATCTACCACAAAAGTGTTTTAGCACCAACCTAACTTGAATTTGAATATTTGAGGTGCAAATATGACCTTGGAGAAGGTTTCAAGGTTGAAGATGATATAAGGATGAGTTGAGTTGTTGAGAGATGTTAAGATAAATGCAAGAGATGCGAATGATGCAAAGTTCATAGTTGTAGAGTGTGAAATTGAGTAATTCTATACAAGCTTTCATGTGTTAGTTTACTAGATGTAGTGAGCAAAAGGTGGCTACAATTGTTCAATCAGATTACGAAGGTGTTGATTTCATTCCTTCTCTATCTTCTTTTCTATTTTGGTAGTGAGCCTTTCTTCTTTGGGTAGTGATCCCTATTGTATTCAGTGTTGATATTACTTATATTGTGAGCTAATCCTCACCGTGTTTTTTCCCTTCTTGGGTTTTCCATATAAATCTAGTGTTCTCTTGTGTATGGTGTTGAGGTGTTTAATTTTCTATTATTTTATTTTCATGCTAATTCATCATAAAATATTTAAGGGTTTAATAAATGAATGTGGATTTGAATGTTAATAAGGGTGTTTTGAAGTTTTAAGGTAAAAATTATTCATCCCCCCTCTTAGTTTTCTTGTGCATTCAACATATCAAAATCCCCTCTCACACATAAATGTTTTTATCACATATCCCTCAAGATCAAGACTTCATCCCCTCTCTTCACATCTCAACATCCATCCCTCTTAACACAATACATCATCTCCAAACTTCTAATCCCATTCCATATACATATCAACACCTCCAATCTTCCAATACCATTTCCTACTCTTATCAATACCAACATATATCATCTTCTCAACCTATCATTTCCAATTATCATTAACCACCCTTTAATTTTACAAATATATTTTCCCAAGATGTGAAACAAACAAAGGATACACTTAAGGACTTCAACTAGGATATCAAAATAATTCTTACACCTTCGAATAACTATGTCCTTATCCTTTCAAAAATTCCATCACCATGATCCCCTTCCCCAAAATTTTTAAATTCCTAAATTTGAAAATTAAAAGGGAAAGGGAGACCCTAGGGAACATCTAAAAGAATTATACATCACATGAAAAGAGGTCTCCTATCTTGAATCCTACCACTTAAGGATCTTCCGTAGAATCTTGGGTGGACAAGCCCTTGATTGATTTACTCATATTCCCCATGGGAAAATTACAACATTTTTGAGGTAGCCAATAAATTTGTCACTCGCTTTTCTTATAACATAGAACATGGTATCACCATGATGGAATGTTACAACAACAAATAAAATAATGGTGAATTACTTTCCTCATTATTTAAAATATGGAGACATATTAGTAATCACTTTTCATGTCCCATACTCAAAAAAATATTTCACAATCTTTGTTGAGAACTTAAACAATGAATTGGGCTTCCATATCTAAATGAAATGTGGTCACTCACTTGATGAGAACATATAAAAATGATTAGCCATAAAAAAGTGCTTATCATCAAAGGCCTAGTCAAGATATACAAAAAAGGAAAAGACAACAATCCCCAATATAGTGACAAATCCCATTTTGGGAATAAAAAATGTGATCAATGATGGTGTAAATGATTCAAAACATGTTCAAAATATCCAAATTCCTCCACCATCATCATCTCAAAACAATATATCTCCCCAACATCATGTGGTTATCCCTTAAGTTAAACATAAATGACACATTAGACATGAATATACCCCCTTGTTTTAACCAATTGAAACCATCCTTCACAAGATTTTCCTAGACAACATGATCCAATTACCTCCCATCAAACCCCTTGGTCCTAATATACCTAAACCCTATTGGTACAAATAAAACAAATTTTTGACTACCATAGGTTCCATGGACATAAAACCTCCTCATGCATGAAACTCAAGAACTCCATCCAAGATCTTATTGATTGAGGATAGATATCTATCAAAGGCCATATGTCCCCTAAAAAATATTGCTTATATATAAGAAATCTTTTACTCGACATAAAAAATGTAAAACTTCTACATATAACACAATGCTTTATATATATAACAATAATATTTCCTTTGACTCTATCATTGGCTGCATTGAATAGAGTCCTTCCTAAGTAGCCACCATAACTATCAAAGCACCTCATTGTGTCATCACTACTCGATATGATTGAATTGCTATCCAAGGAGCTTCATCCTTCTCTCAACTTACACACCAATATAGAATCCTTGACCACTTACACAAAATTCCAACAGGATATCTATCCTTGAGCTAATTTAAACATCTCCCGTGCACGAGGATCTCCTTAAGAAATCCCTCCATAAATCTCATGTCCCTAATGATATTGATCTTGCTCAATTTCAAGCCATGATAGGACATTATCATCTCTACAATCCTCACCTTTTCCACTAATGAAATTCCTTCCATTAATCCATCTCATAAAAGTCCATTATACCTTCAAGACCACATCCATAAACCACAATCATACACATCCTATAGATGGTGGATCAAGTATTAATCTTCCTAGATTGAGCTTAATAAAACAAATAGGATATTTTGATGATGTTTTTGATCCCCACATAAAAATTACCATCAAAGCATATGAAAAAGTTGAGTGTGAATCTAAAGGCTTTAAAAATCTACCCATCCAAGTCATTATGCATCATGTATAAGTACCAAATCAACCATCTTGGGTTAGGCTATGCATCTCCTAATGTATCCTCTATTAAGCCTTCTTGTCAACTCGCTAAGGATGTGCAAGCTTCCTTTGATATTAACAATGTTGAAAAGGATAGTCCCAAAGATACCATTGAAGGCATCACCAATATCTTCCATGAATCACATATTCCTACCAATTCATCCAACTCATCCAACTTATCCACCTCCATCCATTCTATAGACTTGGATCAACAAGTGTCAGTCAAAAAGAACAAGGCTATTAATCAAAATAAAAAAATAAAAAATACCTTTTCAAATGGATATGAAAAATCAAAAGAAAAAAAAGTCCAATAAAATTCCCCTTTTCAAAATCAAAATCAAAATCTATTGGAAAATGCAAAAATAAAAGTCAGAAGTAAAAGAAATCAAAATAAATATTTGATATCCTATCATGCCCCTTCATCCAGAATAGTTGGGGGAATCTCTCAAAGAAAAATTCTAGAAGTGATCTTTTTGAACCTAATTCTTCATCCTCATCATCTTCATGCAACCCATACACTTTACCTAAGCTACCCATATACATAAATCCATCCTATCATTTCATCCCCCTTGGTGATGTATCTCAATAGACCTTTGATGAAAACCCCTTGAAAAGCTTTAATCCAATGGTTTCCCAAACTCCTTTATATATGAAGCATGACAATCCTTGTAGTGCACACATTATTGATCATACCTTAGCTCTCTCCATCTACATAATAAAGCATCCTCCATCACCATTTCATACCATCCATATCCATCTACCAATATTTTTCATCCATCTATTAAAGAGAATCCACCATGATTTTAGCATCATCAAGTCTCAATAAATCCAAAATTATAAAAAATCAAAAAATAAAATAAAATAGTAAAGATAAATAATTCATCCAAAGGTGAAAACCACTTTGATGGTACCTTGTATAAGCACCATGGTGAAAACTTTAAAATAGGCACCATGTGTAGTAGTCTCTTACCCACCATCTCTTAGAATATCATACCATCCACTATCAATATTATCCATATCATAATAAAATACCATCTCCATACATACATCCACAATTAACCTATCATGGCATGTATTTGATCCTTGATTGGTGTAATCCCATCATCCAAGCCCACCCTTCTCTATGATTTCCCATATGTTAGATGTGAAAGTTACATTTACATTATATTTATGATTTGATCTTGTATATCCTTAGTTTCCAACATATTGGCCTTCAATTCTCATGTATTTTGAGTCCATTCCGCATCCTCATCCATAATAAATCAAACATCAATCCCATAATCTAATCCTTTCATCCCATATGAAACATAATAAATAAATTATCGTCCTTTCATCCTATCTAAAATAAAAAATAAAAAATAAGTCATAATCTCGATCTCCTAAGACATGACAATCAATAAATACAAATATTGTGTCCAAGACATAAACACTTATTTAAATCATATCATGAGCCTAGTTTTCTAACATTAATCACTCATATTATCCTTTTTCCAATCAACAAATCATCATAATCTTTATCAAATACTTGCTTAAGTGATTATCTAAGCTTAAGTAAGAAAATAAAATACTTGATTAGGTGATCATCCAAGCCTAATATAATAAAATAATCCTTATCAAATAATTAATTAGGTGATTATATAAGCCTAATGCAAGAAAATAAATCATCATCATCATCATCATCATCATCATCATCACCATCATCAGTATCATCATCACCATGTTATCTTTGGTAATAAATATGTTGGCTACATGACATATTTATAGTGAGTCTTTTGTGTTAATTTTTATTTTGATCATTATCTTTTTAACCCATGACTACACCTAATTATGACAACTTTGATCTATCTATATCTTGGTGTGTCACAAATGATGTATAATAGGACATCGTTTTATCTTTTATATCAATCTTTTCATTACTTGAGTGTCAAGTCCTTGCAAAGGTTACCTTGTCACCCTAGTTCTTCATATCTTAGTGCATAATTGCCTTTGCTATATAAAATCTTAGGATTTCTTAATATATCTTATAAAAACTATCAATAATTATCCAATTCCCCTTCTTTTTCATACTCTTCAATCCAAGTTCCCCTTCCATTTCATCTCCTTCATCCTCTTTCATCTTTCAGTTCATTTTCTACTCTAGCTATATCCCCCATTGTTCCCTTCGATTTCGAGAGCATACCCATGTTCTCCTAACCCACATGTTATATTGAGGGGGCATCCTATCACCTAATAATTAATCCTTCCTTCTTCATCCTAATATTTTCTTCTTCATCCTTCTCCATCCTCCCATTAATTGGGGAATTACCTTTTATCCTTATCCTCTCTCACCTTTTATCCTTATCCTCTCTCATCCATTATGTTTTAAACTTATTTTATACAATTCCAATTCATGACATCATATCAAAGAGGGTGAAAATGCAAAAACCTAAAATTTGACCTTATCCAACCACACCTAACTTTAGCCTATCCTAAGAAATTAATTAAACAAATATCTACTATTTATTTAATTATTATTTTTTCCCATCTTTATCATAATCCTTTAATTAAGTAAATATTTACTATTTATTTAATTAATTCCCCTTTATCCTCTTTTTGCATCTATTCTTGGCCTTCCAACTTGTTCACATGGATCATAACCTAAATTTTTCCTCATGTGACAAATGTCCCCTTCACATTTCTAATTAATTCCTTGTCTAGATTCATTAAACATATACACCTATTCAAAAGTAAAACTAAATTTTGATCTTATCCACTCATCTCATTTAACCTCTCCTAGCCATTTCCATAAGGATTTTTGTACATGTATCAATCCTAAACCTAGATCCTACCTAGCATGTGTCACTTGTCAAATGATTTCATCTTTGATTCAAACCCTAATCATCCTTCAATCTTGGCCATCCATCATCAATTATTCCTAGTCATTGATTTTGTCTCTTGAAGCCTTTATATCTAGAGTCTCTCATCATTCATAACTTATCCTATTTCTCTTGCATATATAGGGTCTATTATCATACCTACATTATATCAAAATATTTATTAAATCAATCTTAGCATTATTATTATCAATCATATCAAGGTTATAATAGAGCATTGAGCAATCCACATATCAACATTAAAGAGAAAATTAAATGGAATAAGGGTGCATTCCATTTCTACTCATCAAAGTGAGAAGCAAGGATTCTAGGTGAAGGTATTTTTATTTTTATTTCTTTTATATTCCTTTGTTTTACTTCAATATTTTATAACCTCTTTAGCTACCTTTTTTTGTAACCGTTTATCTCCTTAGTGAGTTGTTAGCATTTTAGAGGGATATAAATAGAAGGGTATGATATGTTCCTAACTATTAAATTACTTTCCTTCACCACATCTATTGGTGTGAGTGTAAAATATATTATAATATTTTCAAAATACTTTAAATCAATTCAAATTGTTATATATATTGGCTTATTTTTTGTATGTGATATTTTATGAATTTGGACAATAATTATTAAGTATATGTGGTAACTATTTATCATACCTCTATTATAGCTTCTTTTTCTTTTATATTAATTTTTGGATATGAATCTATAACCCAATAATAAATTGGTCTTGAAGACTCAAACCTTTCACACACACTTAAAAAATAATAAAATGTATTCACATGTAGTTTAGGAAGTTGATTAGGATAAATATATACTACTCATGGTTTAGTGACATAAAAAAATGATAATATTAAGAAAAACCTAATTATTATATTTATATAAAATCTTGTTCATCATATGTATACTTAACCAATGAATATGAAAATTTAAATATAATTATCTCAATAGCTTATAATATTGTCATTATCTATCAATGAATGTGAAAAGTATTCAATCACCTTTAAGATATTTTGTTGTAGCTAATAAATATTGACCCAATAATAGGAATAAGGTCAAATTATGCAATTTGGGTATTACTTATATATATTAATTTGTTTATTCATTTTTTCTGATTTGAATACCTACTAAAGTATACCTCTAGGAAAACCCTCTTAGTATTAAGCTAATGCCATAGAGTAGGAGATTTTATCCACCCTCATAGTTAGCCTTTAACCTCCATAAATATATAAATAATCCTATATTTACCTTCATGATGAAAATTTGGTATTGTAAGTGAAGGAAATATTTTGGGTTTTGGACCTACTATTTTATAACCTAAAATGTTGGTTTCATTGGAAGGGAAAAGTTTAATCCAATCTATATACCCTAGACCTTGGTACCTTAGAAAGAAAATTTGTAGCTATTATTTTAGGTATTTGTGTATTATTTACTATTACATATTTAAAGGAACTAAAAATTAATAAGGAGCTATTTTTTCTTGATGATTGAACTTTTAGCTACTAGGAATTTTTTAGTCTTTTCTTAAGTGAAGAGTGGTGACTCTATTTCAAAAAAACCTAGAAACTATTTAATAAATTATATGGATAGAATGTATTATTGGATTTTATAGTGAGCTCCAAACCTTGTAGAAATCACCCACAAGAAATTTTCCTATCATAATTGAGAGAAATAAAAATATGTATTTTCTCAACAACATGATAATTATATTGATTCAATAACTTGAATGAATGATTACAATGAATAATGAAAGATTATAAAAGAAAAATTACCAACCTATATGAAAAATTAGGAGAGGAATAACTTAGATCATGAAAAGTGTCCTCATACTATTATATGAGACAACATGACCTAAAATTATCTCTATTTAATAATAAAAAATCATTTCCTAGGTTTACCTTAAGCGGATAAATTAAAAGGGACTTGTTGATGGTGTTTTTAGCACTGCAACAACTCAGAAAAAATAAAAGCACTTTATCTCTCTTGAAAGGTAAATTTCTATCATAAAGCCTCAAGAAACAACCTCAAGGTATCTAATGTCAAGTCTCGAAAATGCATTAAAAAACTCAATGATAAATATGAAAAAATTGGTAATCACAAAGGGCCTTACAAAAAAAATGTTGGAAGTTTCAAATTCATCAAATGTAACAATAGTGGTGATGCCTTATGAATCTTAATCTAACAATATTTCAAAAAAATAGAAAAATATGTAGGGTTTAAGAGAAATATCTAATCTAAAACCTAAGATCAATTGTGTGAATAACAGAGTGTTCAAGATGGACCAATCTTGCAAAACCAATCCTTGATTAACCAAGACCAGATCTATAGTATCACAAAGACATTGCAATCTCCAAAGAAACTAAATATTTTCAAATTTTAAGTATTCAAACATACATTCAAACAATCACAATTAAACTTGAGTGCAAAATAGAGTAGGCCCAGGCTAACTTTACACAGTAATCTACAATCAACAGATCACTAAAAGTATGGACTGAAGATTACTCAACACCTCAAACAATTTTTCATAAACATAAATGAACTACAACTAGTTATAAGATTAACCATAGAAAACACTTACTCAATAACTTAAAAGAGATGAGAGACACAAGAACCATGCACAAATGAAATAACACAAAGAAGAGCACCAAAAGACAATGTCTTCACTTGTATTCACTTCAGCAATAACTTGCAACAATTCAAGTTTCTCAAGTACAACATTATCACTTCTAGAAAATATCACCCCATTCACTATTCACTATTATTCTTACATATGAGGAGGCCTCAATTTATAGAAATATTCAAGACATGTCAGCCTAAGAGAAACTTAAATTAGGTTTTTAAATTAGGTCATCCAGAAAAGTTAGCCTTGAAACTTTTAAACCTCCTAATTTAATTCTACAATAAAATATTACAAGGTTGGTCTCAAAAGGAAATTTTATAAATAAATAGAATCCTCACACACATATCTAAATATGGACAACTTGTATCTTTGGAAAGCTCAATGTAGAAAGCACATTTTCGAAGGAAGCTATGATAGATCATTCTCTTTTCCCTTATCTCACTCCTTTCTAGAAATTTCCTTTACTTTTGAAAGTTCATCATCAAGGTCGGTTGGGTCTAGAACTGGGATGAACTTTACTATCAACTTCATTTATTTTATTTCATCTTCATATTTAATTAAATCTTTCTCCCATTCTATTTGCATCCCTTGATATTTATCTACATTGGAGATGTAGATATTTTCATCCTCAAGTTGATCTCTAATAATTGGGTCATTATTAGCTTGAGAGTAAACTTTATGCCACCACTTTTGCAATTGATTAACTTCAAATTATTTTGTCTAAACTTTCTTCTTCTAGTGATAATTTCTAAAAATGCAACATAGTTGTCATATATTTCCTTTATTTTTCCCTAAATCTTTGGCATCTTCTTCATGGCTTTCATCATAAGCTCCTTTCTATAATTCTATACCTCCATCCATTCCATTGATTTTCCTATATCATCTTAAGTAAAGATATTCTTCTTGATGAGTTCTTCTTTTGGAGTCTCTATAATTTTCTTCAATTCATCAATGCTGGTATCATCCATCTTTTGAGAATCTATTGCAAATTGAGATGTATCCTCTAGAAATGATGCAACTTTCACATAAGTATGCAATATATTTCCAATCATCTCATCTCCTCTTGTTATCACATTATCCAGCCATTCTTGAGTGACCTGTGTGGATACCCTCATCCTTTTAATCTCCAAAACTACCGCTTTTGACAACAAACCCTCAAAAAGGGAGGTTCCTTCACCAGACTGGGTTTGTAGGGGCTTGATCAAATGGTACACATACCTTTGTATCTCTCTCAATTATCTTTGAAATTTCTCTTTGGCCTAGGTTTTGTTGTCCAATATTTTCAAAATTGTTTGAACTGACTCTTGGAGGTCTTCCTTTTCTTTCTCTTTTGTTGTAGGATCAAGGTTAATGGTTTGTAATTTGTAATCTAAAGGGTTGACCTCATATTTGTACTTGTCACTAGTAGGAGTCACAATGTGGAAAACTCTATTATTAAATTCATCTCCTGTAAACTTAGAGACAATCCTAGCCTTCTTTCTCTCCTTGGGTTGACCCCAACTAGTCAGGAACTTATCCTAATCAAGATTTTCCTCTTCAACAATGATTGGCTTAGTCTTTAATCTTTCTTTCAACCAATCAAGGACTTCTAATTATGTCTCCTCTTGAGAAATCTTGTGCTGTGACTGATATTTGGAAGGCTCATCTTCAACATCTTCTTGATTTTTGTCTACTTCATCTTTATTGTGTTGCCCTTCATCTTTATCCTCCACATCTGATACATTTACATGTTCCTTGACTGGGAAGTGAGAAGGAACTTCCTCTATTATTTATAATTATATATTCCTACTTTGTGCTTTAGAGACCTTTTGATCTAGTTGTCTCTTGAAATCTTTCATTTCTCCACTCTTGGGGGTGGGAACATCTTCATCTTCTATCTCTTCTTCAGGATTCTTAGAGACATACTCTTCCTCATGAATAATATCCTCATCCATTGGAATATTCTGAATAGGAGAAGTGGGAGGATTATTATTTCCTATAACTGCTCTCTTTTTCTCCTTTGAAGCATCATCAGTAGGTGCCTCTTCATTGCTCCTTTTAGGTTCATTCATCATTTCAATAACATTTTTTGTAGGAGGATCATTTTGTTTGGGAGAAATTCTCCACACTTCTGGCTTTTCTCCTGAGCTTTCAACATCCACCACTTTAGTTTGATCTATGATTTCTTTATCAACCTTGGCCTTCTTTGATTTAGCCATTTTATGGCCCTCAATGATGATTCTTCTCTTTTTGGAGGGTTGTGAATCTTCAGTTCCTTCTTCAATAACCTCTTTTGAAGGCTTCTTTACCTTGGCAATAGGCTTCCTCTTAACTTCTTTTCATTTTTCTTGGCTTCTAGTTCTTCTCTTAATTTTTTTTTTCCTTTTTGTCCTCCTTCGAGTGAGGCTCAATAGTATCATCCTTAGTGGTCTTTGTTTCTTCTTCTGAATGATATTCAAGATCTGCCATCAAATCATATGTGAACTTAGTGTCATTTGCCTCTAAGTCTATAATTTTTTGTTTTACCCATAACTTAGAGTATTTTAACATAGGATCATTGAGTATATTCAAGTCAACTATCTCCTCTTTAGTTAAATTGACCGCAGGAAGTGGCTTGTCCTTGTATTCTTCATAGTCATGGTGTTGCAGACAATCCTCCTTATCATCCACTTGGTCATGAAAATTGGTTATCTTATTAAGCCTGATTAATCTCAAGGACAACCTAGATCACTTCCTTTTGATCACCTCAAACTCATCTCTACAATTAGCCCAATAGTCTTCAATTTGGTCTCTATGCTTGAATTCTTTGTTGGTCATCTTATGTCCTATGCCATAGGGATCAAATTTCCCTCTATTTGTGTGAATACAAATGGAAATTGACCATATCCTTCTCCACATGGTGAGAACTTTGTATGGTAAGGTAGGCTTCCAAACCTCCCATCCTCAAGGTAAAATCACCTCCAAGCCCTGTTCAGTGCATATTCTTCAAAACACTATCAAATACAACAACCTGCCTAAATACTTCCAATAATATGAGCTTATCAATTGGGTACCTTGGAAGTCTAAAGGGTACTGCTAGTAAACCATGCACTCTGATATAAGAAAACCTTGGAAATTGGATGAACCAATAACCATATTTTTTGATTAAATCCATTGCATCTATTGAAATCCTGATATGAAGTGCATCTTGAAGCATTCTTGTGATGTACATAAGAAAAGAATCATTGAACCTCCTATAATTTGAAGCATGAAATTGTAGCTAAGGGTATACATCATAGAGTTTGTCTTTTTCCCAAAACTCTTTTGCAACTCAAACCTCTATATTTGTTCTTTCCAACAAGCAAGTACACAAGATATGAGGTCATGGTGAACTTCTTTATGTCTTATACACTTTTTAGCTACATATCTAGGTTTTCATTGATGATGCCAGCCCAATGGTAGTGAGTGCCTTTGATAATATATGAGCTAACATAGAAAATCCAGTCCTTAAACATGAAAGCCTCATCCAACCCCATTACTCTACCTAGAAGAGTGATCATATCATTATATTCCTGCTTGAAGTTAGCTCTATATAGTTACTTGAGAAACTTTGAGTAATGTGACTAGTTTTTTAATCCAAGAGTTGCTCATCATATCCAAATATTATTGGGATCCTTCTCATAGAATTATTGAGCTTCCTTTATACTTATCTTTACCAAATTATTATTTGAACCAATGTTAAAAGTTCCAGCTATGAACTCCTCAGTTATTTTTGCCACTACTCTTCCTCGAGGGCCCACAATTACCCTCTTATTAGAATCATAATGATTGGAAAATTCTATAACATGTTCATGGAATTGCATAGAAGGTGGAAAAATAGAAACCTGAGCCAATCCTATATGAATAATAACTTGAGAAAGAGGGGTTTGTGCATCACTAAACATCCTCTATTTGAGATTATTATAATCCATGTGACCCATGTTTATGTCTCCAACATTGCTCCATATGGAAATGATCTTGGAATTTGGATTTATCCTCTTAAAATCATACTTCATCTATTTTTTTGTAGTTAGAGGATCCTCCTTAATAGGCCCATCCAACTTTTCTTTAGACTTTGCACCTTTGTTGGATTCACCCTGCATCTACTTAAGAAAATACAATTATTATAATGTTAAGGAGAATAACCTAATTGCATAATTAAATGAATCATTTATATGCCTATGCAATTCCAAAATAACTTCTAATTAGTGCCAAGATCATGAAAACCAAGTTAAAACCTTTGAACATGCATCTTAATAAAACCTTGGGTTTATTCGCCTTCGACGGATTTTAGCAATAAAAATTATTTCAGGGAATCTGACCTCAAGTGGATTCCACGAAGGACTGGAGGCTCAAGAATCGCCCCCCTAGATGGATTTTAGTGAAACCTTCCAATACTTAGCTAAAACTTGGTCATCACACAATTCAAATTCCATGAAGGCTCACTACCCATCATTCTTGAAACTTAACCCACAAACACCAAATGCATCCCTAACCTTGAGGATTTTCAAGTATGAAGGATTCAGGTAAATCCGGGGTCAAGGGATTTTTTTGAGGGAATAACTATCAAGGAATTATCCCTTAGACAGATTCCATGAAGAACATAGGTTTCAAGGAAATCCATGAAGGATAGAATTTCATGAAGGAAAATATTTTTAGGTTTTAACATTGATGTTGGATTTTCATGAAGTTCCCACTTTTCACTTGTTCATCAAAACCATGAACTTGGTGGCATTCTATCTCATTCACAACTTGCCTTAGATTTTACATTTATTGCCTTTAACATGGGATTGGATTTGAGTTCAAGTATCATCATCAAAGTACAAAATATTTTAGCACTTGATAAAAATTAAATGAATCATTCACATCAATTCCTCCAAATAAACCAAGGTTTGAGGCCACCTAAGTTTGACAATTTTGATTCATACATATAGGGCATGAATAAATCTAACTCTTGATCATTGTCACATACCTCATGAGTGACACATGGTTTGGGATCTAGAACCCTAACTTTCTCGAAAACAAAAATGCCCCAAACTCAACCAAAGAACTTGAAGAACTATAGTTTAAGAACAATGCCCTAATTTTCTTAAGTTTAAAATAAATGAAAACTAAAGAAATAAAAAATTTGAGGTAAAATTCTGACACCAATCAATTAAAGAAATCTACCATTAGCAGCTCTGAATGTAAATGATGAAAAAAAATTATAATCAAATGGTGATGTAAAATGAAAATTATGTGAAAACACACCATTAAATCACCAAAGAGGAATCAAGAAATTTCATTTAAACCACAAGAAATCATGAAAACCCTACCTATAAGCTCGTAAATATGAAACAATTGTGAAAATCCCACTTGGAAACCCTAGCTAATCTAAATTCAAACTCAAATTCATATCCTCAACAATTGTAAGATCATCTCCAATGCTTTCCTCAAATGCATAAGTCAAAATGAATATCAAATGAAAAACAAGAGTATAAATTGACCTCAAAAAGTAGCAATAAATGCCAAGTACACTGACTAAAAAATTATAAATGCATTGACAAGAAAACACACCAAACTTCATGGATTCGAGTGCCAAGGATTTTAGCGAAAGCTAAAACACCCAGGAAATCCACTAGGACACGGATTCCACAAAACTCCAATCTATCGGGGAAATCCACCTTGGATAGATTTCTATAAGACTCACCCCTTCAGAAGAATCTGGTAGGTGAGAAATCCAACAAAAACAAATCCTTCACGAAAATCTAGCTAGGATGGATTTCCTTGAAACTCACTAAAACTTGCACAATTTGTTTCCTTAGAAAAAAATTCATAAGATCCTCATACTCAAGGCATTATCAAGGAGGGAAATGTTGCAAGATAAGACACCTAAAGTGTAGATGGAACTATGAGACTCAATCAAGTGAAGTAAGCCCAAAATGAGCAACCCATCCCTTAAGGGGAAAAGGTTGAACCTAAAGAAAAAGTAGGAAATCAAAGAAAAGAAAAGAGGGCCCCCTCCTTCAATTGGGTGTGTGTGCAAAAACTGCACAACAAATGGTGACTTTGTTAGGGAAATTCTCTAGAGCATTTCAATGAAAAATTGGAATCAAGAACCCACAATCTATGGTTTCGATCCTCACATTAGGTAAACCAACAAACTAAAGGCTCAAAACCAATGAACAAGATAGCCCTTCCTATGCTGGAAACCCAAGTGTTTTCAAGTGTATTAATTCCCCTCCCTAAACTACTACAGGGAAACCAAGTTCAATCAGGTTAAGCTACAAAAAGATTCTAACTCCAAAAACAACCTAGATAGAGCCTCGCTGCCAGTCAGGCATCAATAGCCCTGACGAAGTTATCATTGTGATTCTCCCAAACATAGCTCTACTTCCAGCCAAGCATCCATAGCCTCAATAGAGATATTCAGATCCTCCTAATAATTTGAATTTTATTTCTTTTGATTTTAAATATTTTATTTTTCTCTTTTCTTTCTGATTTTCTTTTTTCATTCTTTTCTTTTCAACTTGTAAGAAATAAAGCTCACACTCAAGTCTGAGAATCACAGTGGCACTGAAGAAAAAATATAATATTTTTCACTTAACAAGACCTTACAAGGAACCCACAACAACCTCATGATTCTTAAGATATGTGTAAGATATAAGATTTGAGCACATTGAGGAACTAACTCAATCCAATTACTTATCTACTTTATACGTTTAGCATATGTGACATTGAATAGAAGACTTCCACCGTCACATCTGAAAAATGATTAAATTTTGTAAAGGAAATACTTAAAGAAATCCCAAATAAATGATGATTATGTGAATAAGATAATTCCCCAACCAAAAGACCGGGAAGACCCTGAAACCAAAAGAAAGAAAAATAAGGCAACCTACACTAACCAAAACAAAAGAAAAATCAAACCAAACCAAAACAAACCAAAAGAAAGCAAACACCTAAAGTAACTATTTACAAGGATGAGATGAAACAGCTCAAGAAAGGAAATAATGCTTTAAATATTACCCATTGACAGGAAATGGGGCATCCTCTCTCATGGGACTTTTAAAAATTTTCAAAAAAAAAAATGGTTTTGGGCATGTTTGTTCATCTTTGGTAAATGGGGGGTCTAATGTTCAGGGTTTTGGGTTTTGTTACCCATGTTAAAATTGATTTTTCTATTATAAACCCTTACATTATATTTTTGAATTGATCTATTATTAAGGGTTACTGATCTCTTATGTCATCCAACTGGGCCTTGTCTTTCATACTGTTACTGGCCCCTTCACCTGACCTATCGGTCTTTTCTTTCCATTCAGGTGTTATTTTCCCTATGTTTAACTTGAGCCTAAAAATTTGTGCCTCTGTGGGTTTTCTTTTCGTGTTTCTCCTAGCTGGCCCCACTGTCATAAATCACTTTTCCATATGCCATTTGGTGGGCCATCAAATCATGGAGTTTCAAATCTAGACCATTCCTCACAAAACCTTGCAAGGTTTCCTGTCGACATCACTAAAGTGGTGCGAGGTATGCGAGATTCCGTCATTTGTCAAGTATAGTGGGGTGGGGCCTATCCTAATGTGCCAACAATGACAAGTGGATGCCATTTCAATGGTGCATGTTTATTGATAGGGATTAATGATGACCATCCCTCGCAAGCCTCGCATGATCGGAGTAATGTTCTTGAAAATTCTATGAGGTGTACGAGTTGGTGACATGTTGCTTGGCTCTATGGTACAAGGTGGTTGGATGGGGCCTACTACCTGTTAGGGATAAGGAGTTGGTCTATCATCAAGATAGACATCTAAGATAGTAGTGCCTTAGTGATTTCAATTCAAAATCACATCAAAGACACAAAAAACTATACCATTAAGCGGAAATAGGCACAGAGTATCCCCCATTGATCCTACTGAGGAAAGTAAATGCATAGCAATAATAGATTCAACACAAACAAATAACCATAAAAGACAAATATGATGACACACAGATATACATGGGGAAAACCCTTTTGGGTAAAAAACCCCACACTCCAAAAGATCGAGCCATTGTATTATTCAACAACAAAAAATAGTTACAATACAATCTCAGGCTCATAGCCTATACAGGAGTCACATCCTATTCATCTGGAGAATAGTAGGCAATAGTAAACCAGAACCATCATGTAGTTCCAATGTCATTCAGCTGACATACTACATAGATTCCTTTCAGCTCCTTAGAAATAACTGTCTCAGCCAGCCTCTCAGCCAGCATAGGCCCCAAAGGCCACATAGCAGGTTAACATCTTCGCAGCACTGTAACAGTCAAAGTTAATGCTTACAATGCTCTTACATACCACTCTAACTCTCTGCCACCTTTTTTGGCTCCATCCAATGTATTTGATTTCTTTAAGTCATACATCACCATCAATGTCTCCACCAAATGCTAGCCTTAATCTACGCTGCTCTGACCATTCAAGCAAGCAACCGATTTTTCCAGATTTTCATCGAGCTACCCAGGCATTCAATCCATGCCTTAATTGGGTTCCAATTTCAACTAGAAATTGACCTGCAATAGCTGTCATTACTATTTCGGTCTTTGGCCAATCAGACGTTGCCATCCTGCCATGTATCACCCTGTCATTCACCTACCACTTTGACACCAAGTCCAACTCAATCAAACTTTGCGCCGAGCTCACCTAATCTCCTACTACACTACCGCTGAGTCCAAGTCACCCAGCCATAGTAAAGTGGCAAGCTTAATCAAGCTCACCCTTCACTTCATCGCACTACCGCTACCTGGTCTGGCCCACCTCATGGTATGGCGGTAACCTCCTGTAAAAACCTCGGTCTCCAACCACACTACTGCTAGGCTTGGATTTTCCCATCATGATATAGCGATAACCGTATCACAAACCATCAGTGGTCAAACTGCATCACTGTGGCTTAAGGAACAAGCCTTCATGATAAGGCAATAAACACCAACACTAACCGTCATGGCTTCACCGTGCTACTGCATCCAGACTGCCAGACCTCCATGGTAAGGAGGTAACCGCCAATCCAAACCATTAGCGGTCTCACTATGCTACTGTGGAGACCGCCAGGTCACCCCACGGTAGGGCGATGACCACTCTAGAAGACCACCAGTGGTCTCGTTGTGACCACCGTAGTCACACCGAGCATAGACCGTGGTAGGGTAGTAACCATCAGTAGACCGCCAGTTGACAATGTCGCTCACCGTGTTACCTCGGCACCGACCGGACCACCATGTGGCAAGGTGGTAAGCCTTTTCTCCGCTAGCCCACCATTAACTGCATTGCCTCACCACCATCGAACCACCTCCATGATAAGGAGGTAAGAGTCTTCCAGCTGCCGCCACTTCACCACGCCACCGCCAGGTAGGATGAAGACCGCTACAGTAAGGCGGTAACACCACCCAACCATCAAAAAAGGTGGCCCGCGGTATGGCTGTAAATGCCATAAACATGAAGAAAATGCCAAGGCCGAAGAAGAAACAAGCCAAAAAGCTAAGGCAAAAACCCAACAATCTCCCACTTGATGTAGGCTTTCAGGCATCCTCCAAAACTTGAAAAAGGACCAACACAATGCCTTCATGCTCCAACCAAGACCCCTACAATTGACATCTAGAATGTCCACCATCCAGCATAGGAAAAGAAACAAGCCAAGGTGTATATGCACCAGTCTCAAGAACGAAAGCAATTGATCCTTCAGGCGGAAAAAGCACTACAGTAGAAAACAAAAAGGCACCAATGCGAGCATAGGAAATAGGACACATACCACAATTCTCCAGAACAAGAAAAACCCTCAGCTAGAACAACAACCACAAAACTGGCTACCCTCATCCAACTAATCAAACCCACATGGAAACATAGCACCCATAGCTCATGCTAATCCATACAACCACCCATACCTCAAAGGTATGATAACCAACAAAAAACTCATGCCATCATAAAACCACCCATCTCAATAGCAAACAAGCACCCTGTGTCAACTAGTCGTAGACCAAACATGTCCAAGTACTCCCACTACAAGGGCACTGTCCAGATGAGTGCAAACAAAGAACCATCACAAATGATCTAGGCATACCAAGTCCACCAACCCCTGCATATAGAAGAAAGTAATCATGTAGTTCCAAGGAACACCCACTCTGATTTGCACAACCTGCAACCTCCTGTTGCAAGGTAATTCTTCTCTCATCAATCATCCACTATTCTTCCAAGGTTCCATATCTAACTGAAGAAGGAAAACCCCTTGTGTCATCACCAATGTGACAAAAACATGACCACAGGAAACAGTGACCATCACTACTCGACAAACATCTAAATTCATATGAAAAAAATAGGTAGAACAAGACCAGATTAGAGAGAAACATCAAATCAAAACATGACCTTCTACAAACCCTTCTAAATGCCAGTTGTGACAAGTATGATCTTCTTCTAATCCCAAAGGGAAAATCTTAACAACACCCAACAACACCATGGATGTAAGCATCAAGAAGATCAGACTAACCCATACACCATCTCCTGTCAGTCCTCAAAAGCACAAGGAGATACCCAATGATATCCATCTTCCATTATGAATCCTCCAAAATCTTAAAATAGAAACTCAAGATTCATACCAATGAAAGATAAAGCATAACACACCTAAAAAGTATAATGGGAAAATACCTTTCACAGGAACAATGTTGAGTAGACCAAAGAGAAAAGAAAACATGCTCCTCCAAGATATGCAAGTCATCGTGACTTTCCCAAGAGCATTCTCCTTCAAGGTCTCTATTGAATTCGTATTCAACCAAGGTGCAGGCTTCTCACACTTTCAGCTGTAACAACAACATTCTCATAAGAATTCCAACCTCACCTTATTCTCCATGCATCCATAAGTATCAGCAACCTGTCATCTCATGCTGACTCCAATCTACAATACTGCAGCAACCATGAAGTTCACCAGCATGTGACCAATGCACTCAAAACATAGTGAAACCCCAAACCACTATAAAAGCTTCAAAAAATTATCATGACACCATTATCTACACATCCCCCTTTGGAGATACCATGCTTCAAGTGAACAAGCTATGGTCTCAAGAGAAAAGAAAAATGCCAAAACTCTAAGAAAGAGTAACCATAACATAAAGCAAACAACTCTAAACCAAAACCAACATCACCTATCAAGCATCGCTAGCATCTGCAACACCAATGAAGATCATTCACCACCAAGTGATGAATCCATAGTCACTGCTAAAGCTCCTATTGAACTGTGACACCGAACTCTCCAAGCACCATGACCGACCAACCCATCACTATCAAAAGCTTACACTAGACAATGTAACAAGCTCTCCATGGCATCATGATTCACATACTTCAGATCCCCATCATTGACTATTCAGGTACTCAAAAACCATTCCTCCTCTCATCTCAAAATAGCCATGGCAATGCACAAGTGACCACAAACAAGGTCAGCTAATAGATCTGCAACAACACAGAAGAAATCACGTGGATATAGATAGTCCATTCCCGAGTTGTCTCACAACAGTCAATAGGTAGCTAATATATCAGCCACAGAACTCGGAGATCCACTTCAAATGACAACCCTACAAATCTATTATCACATTGGAAAACTACAAAACTAAGATCAACAAGAGGAACAACCACGTAGACAACCATGACTCAAACACCAGATCAAAGACCAAATCTGATTTTCCAATCATGTCCACAACTCGAGCACCATAGTCCAAGCAACCATTAAGCACACAGCATAGGAATGTTGAATGAGAAAGAACATACCAACACTCCCATGTAGAGAAGATAAATCTCCTCCAAAGAAGTTGAACTGTAGCTATCTCATCTAGTCACACCCCAAAAGCTAGGATCTTGAAAAAAGCAGACAAAAGCTCCACACAACGCAAGTTTTCCTTGACCATGTAAAACTTGCAAAACCAAAGTGTTTATAAAACACCCATGCATTTCCATCTTTATTTGTCATATGGATGACTCAAGAGTCTACACACAACCATCATGGTTAAACAGAATAATGAAAGAACATGAAAATGCAACATAGACTTTTTAGGAAATTCTATACAAAACCTCCAGAGCCAAAGACATGAATTTGAAACATGCGAGTGCAATACACAAGTAAGAATGGAATAGCAAGTCCATTTTAGACCAGTTCCAAAAACCACTGCCATGCACAAGCAAAAGAGAGAGCTAGGCTATCTAGAAGTTTCAAACCACCAAGGTCACTTCATAGCCTCCATGCAATTAGAGCACCAGAGAAACTGCCTTCAATGCTAAGTCAAAAACACCCAACACAAGCACAACTCTCCATAGCTAATCAACAACACAAGTAAGTCCATATTGCCAAGGATCCTCTCACACAGACACCTAGTATGAACACCATGCTTTGCTGCAACACAACCATGAACACTTCTCATGCCCTTTGCATCAGGAACTTTGCTATGAGCCAGGAGCCTCAGACCATGTTGCCACAACATGACCAACTCCAATCATCTCCAACGACTTTCAAACTGTGTGTTGAATCAAAGAAGCACACACTTCCAATCATCGAAGGATCAATCACCAACCAATTTCTCTAGAATTCCTCAAGCTTGCCAGGCTAAGAAATTAGCATAGGATAAAACCCAGAACTTTAGCAACCAGGAGAAGACTTATACCACTAGTTGGTATCATCAAGCCTTGACCTCCTTCAACTAGCTCTAATACCACTTATTTGGGATAAGGAGCTGGTCTGTCATCAATATAGACATCTAAGATAGTAGTGCCTTAGTGATTTCAATTCAAAATCACATCAAAGACACAAACAACTATACCATAAAGCGAAAATAGGCACAGAGTATCCCCCATTGATCCTACTGAGGAAAGTAAATGCATAACAATAACAGATTCAACACAAATAGATAACCATGAAAGAAAAATATGATGACACATAGATATACATGGGGAAAACCCTTTCAGGTAAAAAACCCCACACTCCAAAAGATCAAGCCATTGTATTATTCAGCGATAGAAAATAGTTACAATACAATCTCAGGCTCATAGCCTATATAGGAGTCACATCTTGCTCATCCGGAGAATAGCAGGCAACAATAAACCAAAACCATCATGTAGTTCCAATTTCATTCAGTTGACATAATATATATATTCCCTTCAGCTCCTTAGAAATAACTGTCTCAGCTAGCCTCTCGGCCAGCACAGCCCCAAGGCCACATAGTAGGTTCACATCTTTGCAACACTGTAATAGTCAAAGTTAACGGTTACAATGCTCTTGCATACCACTCTAACTCTCTGCCACCTTTTTTGGCTCCGTCCAATGTATTCAACTTCTTTAAGTCATACATCACCATCAATGTCTCCACCGAACGCTGGCCTTAATCCATGCTGCTCTGACCATTTGAGCAAGAAATCAATTTTTCTAGATTTTCATCGAGTCGCCTAGCCATTCAATCCATGCCTTAATCAGGTTCCAATTTCAGCTAGAAATCGGTCTGCAATAACTGTAATTACTGTTTTGGTCTTTGGCCAATCAGACACTACCATCCTACCACGTATCACCTTGTCATTTGCCTACCGCTTTGACACCGAGTCCAACTCGATCAAACTCTAACCCGAGCTCACCCGAGCTCCTACCATGCTACCGCTGAGTCCAAGTCACCCATCCATGGTAAAGCGGTGAGCTCGACCAAGCTCACCCTTCACTTCACCACACTACCACTACCCAGTTTGGCCCACCTCATGGTATGGCAGTAACCACCTACAGAAACCTTGGCCTCGAACCGCACTACCATTGGGCTTTAATCTTCCCATTGTGATATAGCGGTAATCGTATTTCAAACCGTCAATGGTCAAACCGCATCACCGTGGCTTAAGGAACAAGCCTTCACGGTAAGGTAGTAAACACCAGCACTAACCATCATGGCTTCACCGTGCTACCACACGTAGATTGCCAAACCTCCGCGGTAAGGAGGTAATTGCCCATCCAAACCATTAGCGGTCTCACCGCGGAGACCCCTAGGTCACTGTGCTACTGCAGAGACCGCCAGGTCACCGCGCTACCACAGAGACCGCCAGGTCATCGCGCTACCACGGGGACCACCAGGTCACCCCGCGGTAGGGTGGTGACTACTCTAGCAGATCGCCAGAGGTCTTTCCATGACCACTGTGGTCACACTGAGCATAGACTGTGGTAGGGTGGTAACCGTAACTAGACCACTAGCTGACAACGGCGCTCACCATGTTACCTCAGCACCGACCGAACCACCATGCGATAAGGTGGTAAGCCTTTTCTCTGCTAGCCCACTGCTAACCACACTGCCTCACCACCATCAAGCCACCTTCACGGTAAGGAGGTAAGAGTCTTCCAGACCACCACTACTTCACTATGCTAGTACCAGGTAGGATGAATACCACCATGGTAAGGCGGTAACACCACCCAACTATTGAACAGGGTGGCCCATGGTATGGCGGTAAATGCCATAAACATGGAGAAAATGCCAAGGTCGAAGGAGAAACAAGCTTGAAAGCTAAGGAAAAAACCCAACACTACCTAGTTGCGGGTTTCTGACTATGAGGGGTGTGATTGGCTGCTAGGTTTCCCAAGTGGTGATGTCAATTTTTCCCTATGTTTAACTTGTGCCTAAAAATTTGTGCCTTTGTGGGTTTTCTTTTCCTGTTTCTCCTAGTCGGCCCCGCTATCATAAATCACTTTTCCATATGCCATTTGGCAGGTTGTTGGATCATAGAGTTTGAGATCTGGACCGTTCATCGCATACCTCACAAGGTTTCCTTCTGACATCACTAAAGTGGTGCGAGGTATGTGATATGCCACCATCTGTCGAGTATGGTGGGGTGGGGCATGTCCCAATGCGCCAACAATGACAAGTGGATGTCATTTCAACAGTGGATGTTTATTGATAGGGATTAAAGATGACCATCCCTCGCAAGCCTCGCATGATTGGAGTAATGTTCTTGAAAATGTCATGAGGTTTGTGAGCTGGTGAAACGTTGCTTGGCTCTATGGTACAAGGTGGCTGGATGGGGCCTACTACCCGATTGCAGGTTTCTGACTACGAGGGGTGTGATTGGCTATTGGGTTTCCCAAGTGGTGATGTGGATTTTTCAATGATCTTTGACTCAATCTGAGTTGTCCGACATGCCAGGTCTTTTCACATCGATTGTTTGAATTCAAAAATCATAATTCACCCATGTGAGGATTATTTGTACTCTATAAGTTATTCTCATTAATGGCATGGGTCTTTCAGTGGATTTCATCCTGATTTCCTTGCGTGGGAGCGGTATCCACTTGATAATGCAATGATGGGCTATATGTCATTTTTCATGAGCCCAAAATTGTTGTGGTGGTAACGTCAACCACTAATCACTCGCTTGCTCATACTGCAATTTCAACAATTAATGTTCCCTGCACCGGCTTGCTCGATAAATGCTCGCTAATTTTCTCATCAATATCATTGCATTTTGAGTTTGTTTGTTTGCAGGTGATTGATTTTCTTACTGAACTCAAGCTCACAAATTCAATGGACAAGTCAGAAATATGGTGAAGCACCAGGATGGGTGCAACTAATTTGTGACAGAAGGAGAAACAAACTGTTCTTGGTACTTCTGGAACAGTGGCTCAAATGTTGGAAAAGAGGTCGAGATGCTACACGTCACCTATTGATCTCTCTTCAGGCTCTGAGGATGAAGGGTCTGAAACTGATTCAGACTACCACAGCTACCTCATGGCCCTAACTGAGCTTGTTGGAGTGGACGAGGAGGTCCTCGCAGTTACTCCAATTGTTGCGGTGGCACCGTGTGATGTTGTCGGGTGTAGTAGTGGTACAAGCAAGGGTAAGAAAATGGTCTCTCTTTATACTGAAGTGAGAACCAAGAGCAGTCACTTGTATCGGGGCCGTGTGGTTACTCAGGGTGTGAGGAAATGATTGGTGTTGCTGGGGTGGTGCTTTTTTCCTTTTGGAGCTGTTTCGGTAGTTTGGGTTTGATACAGATGTGCACGTGGGTGGCACGGTGTTTTTTGTCCTTTTCGGCTGGTTATTGGGGTGTAACCATATTTTTATTTCCTTTGTGCGTATCATAGTCATTTCTTATGATGAGGAGTTTTTGAAATGAATGTGAATTTCTTTTGGTTAGAATGAAATTAATTTTGAAATGAGCAATGGAGCCCAATGCTTGTTGCTATCCTATTCTATAAAGGAGATTTCACGGCTCATTGTTGGGGTCAGAATTTTTGTGTTCTAAGGCTTACGTTGTGTACAGTTAGAATTATATTGTGATGTCTAGAAGTTTCTAGTTGGGAAATCATCCCAGGTTGGGTGTTGTGTAAAATAAGCATGCTATTATTTTGTAATATCTTTTATTAGTAAATTTAAGGAAAAACAATTAAGACAATTGCTCTCCTATGTGCATATCATGGATTATGAATGGATTTTATCAATGCTTTCTTCATTAAGCTTCAATGGTATATTTGGATGTGTAATTCATTTTCCTGCTTTAACTTAATGAGTTAATCTAATGCTTGGAAAGAAGTTACAAGTCTGTGATAATGCACTGAGGATTTACTAAGGAGTATTGTTTTAAATACTAGAAAATCTCATAATGAAAAGCATTATAATGATAAGTTCTATAATATCAGGGTTATGTTTTATGTGACTCCCACCCGGTTGGATGAGGCACTGTGTAGTTTCATTTAGAATATTTTATTTTACAAGCACAAGAAGGTAGCTCTAAGTGTAAAGTTTCAAGATTTGAACATTTAAAAATCAAATTCTATCTCTTTTGAGATATAAATCTTATACTAAATTTGCTTTCCTACCTTTAGATAGTTGTTATTATTCTTTAGTTTTCCAAAACCATGGGAGATGCTATCTAGTTGCATCGATAGGAACATATCTGTGTATAGAAGTGTTCTTGAGGGATGAAGCATTTTTATGAACATGTACAGGAAAACCCTCCTTGGTTTTACAGAGGCAAAAGTATAGGAGATCTCAGTATTTGATTGAATCTTGTCAATTGGCCACTAACTTTGTGAATTCTTGAATATAGAGGTTGGCAACCCCTTAGATAATTACAAAGCCTTAGGGGGAAATTTAAAACACCAACAAAATGGTGACTCTACTGGGGAATGCACTCAGAATTTTTGGTTGTAGACGGTGTTGTTATAGAGTCATTAAAGTTTTGAATTATTTCTATAACCAGAGGTTGAAAATGATTGAATTGTTCTTCTCCCTAAGTCACTAGCTGAATGGTGATTTCATTAGGGAGAACTTCTGAGAATTTTTTTTAAAAAGAGAGAAACCACGGAAGTAGGTGGTCGCCTTCTAGAGTCATTTGTTTGGTGGATCTAAACTTTAAGTTTGGATGGTAACAGGTTATGGATTTGGAAATGTTTGGTAGCATTATGATTTCAGAGTATTTGAGTACGACTCTGTTGTGGATGAAGACCCAAAACATGATCATTTTTTGGAAAAGAATTTCATACTCTTTTGAAATTCAATCCTTTGTTGAAGAGGTGGTGACTCTATCTAAAGAACCAATTGATATACAAGGAAAATTCCCAGATCTATAACATTTACAGTTAGGGAGAGAAGGTTAACAAGTGTTGCTTAATTTCTAGGTATTCTTATTAATCTAAACATATCAATATTTTGATTATGAGAGGCATTCGTAACTAAGGATGGTTAATGGTTCCTAATTATATTTTCTAAGCATTAAGAAAGGAACAATGGTTAGCTTTTCCATAATTCTAATAGTGCAATATGTAATATGATCCAAGAAGTATGTTTATGTTGTATTATTCCTCTAAAAGCTCAAGGCTTGAGTATTTTAGTCAAATTTTAGAGTCATGGTTGAATTAGTAAATGATGTATTTGATAACCATGTATAAAGTTGATAGTGATTGAATGGGTACAAGAATTTTTTTGTATGAGATGTCAAACATAAATATGCAAAGGGAACAAGTTTCACTAAGCCCTTTAGGGGATCTTGTAATTCAAAGGTATATGTGATTTATTTTCATTCGTATTAAGGGTTTCCCTAATCAAATTCCTAAGAAGATTAGAAAATATTTGCCTAAATATAGAGGGAAAAGTGCAGAATCTGCCTCTAAGCATTTGAAAAATTTTGAAGATGTGATGGGAGATTATGAAGTTAGCCATGAGGATGTTGTTATGAAGCTTTTTGTGCAATCCTTGAAGAATGATGTCAGGGATTGGTTCTCATATTTTCCTGCACGTTCCATAAACTCGTGGAATCAGTTGGTAATAGTTTTTATTGTACAATTTGGTGAAAGAGTAAACCCAAGCATAGTACAAAAAGGTTTTATGGGAATCCACATAAGAAAATATGAGCTAGTCCCATATTTTAATCTCAGGGTTTCAAGAGTTATAAGAGAAATTCTTGAAGAAATAAGACCAAATGAGGCTAAATGTCGGGTTGTATATCTTGGTTCTTTTGACAAAAAGATGAGTTAATTATTAAGAGATAAGGAACCTACAACCTTATATCAGGCATATCTAATGGCTATGGATATTGAGAACAACATGAAATACTCAATGATGAAAGGGTATCTAGCTGCAAGTGTGGGTTACCTTGGCATAACTCATACTAGTACAATTCTAGAGTTGACTGCAAGGAACACTTGTTATGATAAGAATGCTTTAGCAATAGTAATATATCCATCATTACAGTATGAAGATGATGATGAAGCTTAAGTTGAAAACTAGCTATATTTGAGTAGTGATGACCAACACTCTTTTGTGCAAGAATTGTATGAGATGAAGAGACAAGAAGGAGAATCACCATATAAGCTTTTTTTGAGGTTTTTGTATGCTTTGATAGAAGTCCCTAGAGATTCCAGACTTGATGATTTTGTATGCATTTATTTGTTTTGTGAAATTTATGAGCCTGGGTTGAGTTCTTTGCTAGAATAATTGAAACTTGGTAACCTTTCCCAAGTCCTTAAATGGATAGAGATTGCAGAATTAGCCAAGAGCATATATGCACAAAATGAAGATGACACTTTCCCTTTAGAAGAGTGTTGGAAAACTATACTAAATCTTGAGGAGCAAGGTGATGGAGGATTAAACAAGACACCAAGTGCTCTTTTATGTCATGATTACAATTCACATGTGGTCGAGGTTTTGTTATGGGCTAGTAATTGTGAATTTGGTAGTGATGATTGATTTTCTGAGGATGAAGTGGAAACCATTCCCTTACCAGAGTTTTGTGGTAATATAGAGCCTCATGATGTCATTTGCTTACAGGTGAGGGGATAAATTTCAAATGATAAATATTTGGAGTATACTCCAGATGTGCTAGTAGTCCAACATGTTTGTTGTGTAAATGATGAGGAATTGGAATACAATGAGGTGTGTTAAATACTATAATCTAAAGAACAATACTGAAGGTAACCAACACATTGATGAATGTATTGGTGTCATTGATGATCTTGATTGTTTTTATGAAGCTGAGATGGACTTGTTTTCACCTTCTAAGATGAACTTTTCTGAAGCTTATAATAAAATTGTCATTGATATTGCTAGTGAAAAGTTTTCAGCTTGTGCTATAATTTTCACTTATAAATTAATACATACAACAGGTGGTGTTGAACTTAAGGAGGCTAGTGCACATAATTCTTTATCTATTGCCCTTATTGAAGTTGGTTTTCTAGAGCCTTCCTTTGAGGTTTTTCATTTGGAATTAGATGATGGGATGCAGGAGGAAGTACATTGTGAGAAGCCTGAGATGAATGTATTCACACATTTCCTGGAGCAAGATTTAACTTATGTTTCCCACCTTTGTAATATCAGGAAGTGTTCTAGGACATCTAAACATAGATGTTGGCAATCAAGATTATATTGTAATCATCGGGGTGAGGATTCCCAAAAATGTGCATCTTCTATTTTATGCAACAATGGTTTGTACAATGTGCACAAAGTTTTCTATGAGAGTTTTCAGTTCGATATGCAAACTTATTTGGATGCCATGTTTTTTGAGGCCATGGTTTTTTATGCCAAGTTTTGTGGTTCCAAAGATCAGATAGATTATGAATGCTTATGTTTCTCAATTCAAATCAATAAGCATTCAATGAAGCATGACTAGGAGCAGGCCAAGGTAAGATGCCAGTGTTGTCATAAGTTGTGGTTATTGTTTGGATACGAAATGTTGATTGATCGAATGCAAAGGAATATTAAAAATCATTATGATGCTTTTGAGCATGCTGACTACTTAAAAAACATATGGGCACTATGAGGCAAAATTTGTAGATTGGATCTACTCCAAGTAATAGAGAATTTTGTTTTCGATAGGGGTAAATTCTTGTTTCCCTTGTTTGGGGGCCTGGGGCCACCAATTTGGATGTAGCCAAGCTTTCTAATGGTATAATGGTGGAGGATTCATCGGGATACCTATTTGATTCAATGTTGGGTCTGCTGCCCAGAGATCTAGGTTCTTGCTATGCCCACATGGGGGCATACATCCCTAGTCGGAGCCACTGATAGGAATTTTAACATTTGTAAATTTTTTTTTTTTTTTTGGGCATGTCTGTTTCATCTTTGGTAAATGGGGGGTCTAATGTTTAGGGTTTAGGGTTTTGTTAACCATGTTAAAATTCATTTTACTATTATAAACCCTTACGTTATAGTTTTGAATTGACCTATTATTGGGGGTTGTCAATCTCTTATGTCATCTGACTGAGCCTTGTCTTTCGTACTGTTACCGACCCTTTCACCTGACCTATCGGTAATCTCTTTCCATTCGGGTGTTATTTTCCCTATTTTTAACTTGTGCCTAAAAATTTGTGCCTCTGTGGGTTTTCTTTTCCCGTTTCTCCTAGTCGGCTTCGCTATCATAAATCACTTTTCCATAAGCCATTTGGTGAGGCATCAGATCATGGATTTTGAGATCTGGACCATTCCTCACATACCTCACAAGGTTTCCTGCCGAAATCACTAAATTGGTGAGAGGTATGCGAGATGTCGCCATCTGTCGAGTACGGTGGGGTGGGGCCTGTCCCAATCCACCAACAATGACAAGTGGATGTCATTTCAATAATGGATGTTTATTGATAGTGATTAATTATGACCGTCCCTCGCAAGCCTAACATGATCAAAGTAATGTTCTTGAAAATTTCATGAGGTGTGTGAGCTGGTGACACATTGCTTGGCTCTGTGGTACAAGGTGGTTGGATGGGGCCTACTACCCGGTTGTGGGTTTCTGACTGCGAGGGGTGTGATTGGCTATTGGGTTTCCTAAGTGGTGATGTGGATTTTTCAATAATCTTTGACTTTATCTGAGTCATCCAACATGCTAGGTCTTTTCACATCGATAGTTTGAATTCAAAAATCATAATTCACCCATGTGAGGACTATTTGCGTTCTGCAAGTTATTCTCATTAATGGCGCAGGTCTTTTAGTAGATTTCATCTTGATTTCCTTGCATGCGAGTGGTATCCACTTAATAATGCAATGATGGGTTCTATGCCATTTTCCATGAGCCCGAAATTATTGTGGTGGCAACATCAGCCACTAATCACTCGCTTGCTTGTACTACAATTTGAGAAATTAATGTTCCCTTACCGGCTTTCTCAATAAATGCTCGCTAATTTTCTCATTAATATCATTGGATTTTGAGATTGTTTGTTTGCAGGTGATTGATTTTCTTACTAAGTTCGAGCTCTCAAATTCAATGGATAAGTCAGAAGTATGATGAAGTGCCAAGATGGGTATAATGAATTTGTGATAGGAGAAACAAACTATTCTTTGTACTTTTAGAATAGTGGCTCAAAGGGTGGAAAAAAGGTCAGGACGTTGCATGCCACCTATTGGGCTCTCTTTGGGATCTGATGATGAAGGGTCTGAAACCAATTCAGAGTACTGCAGCTACCTCATGGCCCTAACTGAGCTTGTGGGAGTGGATGAGGAGGTCCTCGTAGTTACTCCAATTGTTGCGGTGGCACCATGTCATGTTGTCGGGTTTGGTAATGGTACAAGCAAGGGTAAGAAGATGGTCTCGCCTTATACTGAAGTGAGAACCAAGAGCAATCACTTGTATCGGGGCCGCGTGGTTACTTGGGGTGCGGGGAAATGATTGGTGTTCCTGGGGTGGTGCTTTTTGCCTATTGGAGCTATTTTGGTGGTTCGGGTCTGATGCAGATGTGCATGTGGGTGGCGTGGTGTTTTTTGTCCTTTTCGACTGGTTACTGGGGTGTAACCATTTTTTTATTTCCTCTGTGCGTATCATAGTCATTTCTGATGATGATGAGTTTTTGAAATGAATCCTAATTTCATTTGGTTAGAATGAAATTAATTTTTAAATGAACAATGGAACCCAATGCTTGTTGTTCTGCTATTCTATAAAGGAGATTTCATGGCTTATTGTTGGGGTCAGAATTTTTGTGTCCTAAGGCTTAGGCTGTGTACAGTTAGAATTATATTGTGTTTTCTGAAAGTTTCTAGTTGGGAAATCATCCCAAGTTGGGTGTTGTATAAAATAAGCATGCTATGATTTTTTAATAACTGATATTAGTAAATTTAAGGAAAAAAAATTAAGACAATTTCTCTCCTATGTGCATATCATGGATTTTGAATGGATTTTATCAATGGTTTCTTCATTCAGCTTCAATGGTATATTTGGATGCGTAATTCATTTTCCTTCTTTAACTTAATGAGTTAATCAAATGCTTGGAAATAATTTATAGGTCTGTGATAATGTGCTTGGGATTTACTAAGGAGTAATATTTTTAATATTGAAAAATATCATAATGAAAAGAATTATAATGATAAGGTCCATAATATTAGGGTTATGTTTTATGTGACTCCCATCTGGTTGGATGAGGCACTAGGTAGTTTCATTTAGAATATTTTGTTTTAGAAGCACAAGAAGGTAGCTCTAAGCGTAAAGGTTCAAGATCTGAACATTTAAAAATCAAATTCTATCTCTTTTGAGATACAAATCTTATACTAAATTTGCTTTCCTAGCTTTAGATAGTTGTTATTATTCTTCAGTTTTCCAAAACCATGGGAGATGCTATCTAGTTGCATTGATAGGAATGTATCTATGTATAGAATTTTTCTTGAGGCATGAAGCATTTTTATGAACATGTACAGGAAAACACTCCTTGGTTTCACAGAGCCAAAAGTGTAGGAGATCTTAGTCTTTGACTGAATCTCACCAGTTGGCTGCTAACTTTGCGAATTCTTGAATATAGAGGTTGGCAACCCCTTAGAGAATTACAAAGCCTTAGTGGGAAATTTAAAACACCAACACTCTCCAATGAGGGTTTTGAGATAAAAAGCATTATCTCGTGGGATTTTAGAAATATGGAAAGGGCCAATCCAAAGCTTGTTGAATTTATCATGCTCCCCTTTCTTTTCATGTGTTTTATCCCAGAACCAAGTAAAAAATCATAGAAGCTTTGACATTAGCTTTACGATCAAACCATCTCTTGACAATACTCTGGTGCTTGGAAAAATTTTCTAGTGCTCCATCTCTTTTCTCTTCTAGTTGTAATAGTTTAGCTAGATGGGCCTCTAAACATTCTCCTTCCTCACAATATTCATTAATAAATTAAGGAGTAGGGATTCACAATTGAACAAGCAATATAGACTCAAGTCCATAAACCAAATGGTAAGGAGAGGTCCCTAGTGACACTTTCTATCAGGTACGGTCTGCCCACAAAGAAAATCTTAACTAAGTGTGACATTCTCTCAGATTTTTGTCAATTAACTTATGAATGACAATGAGCAAGTTTCTTTTGGTGGATTCTGCTAAACCATTCCCCTAGGGATAGTAGTTAGATGCAAACTTAAAAATTACACCACGATCAAATGCCCACCTAGAGAATTTTACTTATGAAAAAATAGGTCCATTATCACATATAACAACAAAATGACAACAAAAATTATTGATAATCCAAGCTTCAAGGAAATTTATTACTACCTCTATTGTACATTGCTTGCAAGGAATTGATTCAGTCCAACTAGTGAAGTAATCAGTAGCAATTTAAACATACCTGTGTCCATCTAAGGATGGCGGGTTGATAGGACCTATAAATTCCAGTTCCCACTATGCAAAAGGTCTTACCTCCATCACTAGCTATAATGGTAAAGAAAAATTATTCTCCCTAGTGGAAAAGGTTTGACAAACATGAAAATCCCTTAAGTGATTGTATGTATCCTTAAATACAGTCAGCCAATAATACCCAACACACATGATTCGAGTTGTAGTAGCCATACCTAATCTATGACCTATACCATACCTATTATGTAGTTCTTCCATAATTCTGGAAGCCTCTTGTTTTCTAAGACATCAGAGATATACTCCCTCATGATTCTTCTTATACAGAATTTCCCCCTTAATCATGTAGTTGTCAATCTTCAAGTGTAACACTCTTTGTTGTACTAGATTCAAGTGATGAGGACATTTATGATTTAGAAAACAGTAGACCAACTCATCATACCATTCTTCAGGTGAAACATCCTAGAGATGGTATTGCTATGCTATAATTTTTGGGCCAGTCCAAGCCATTGTCCTTGTTAAAGTATGCCCTCTCACTAATTTCATTGGTTTAATCTCAATGTCATATTCCTATAACATAGTGACCCACTTAGCTCTCCTTTCTCTCATTTGATTTTGCATCAATAAGAACCTCACTATTGGGTCAGGCACGATTGCAAATACTTTGTTCCTTAAAATGTAATGCCTAATTTTTTGACTCCTCTAACTAGTGCATAAGACTACTATTCCACATTTGGGTATTTTGAGTTCTACATCCCTAAGAGGAACACTCATGAAGGCTATTGGATGCTGAGTCCCTTCGTCTAACTGTTGAGTCAATGTGCTGGCACAATAATGATTTGATGCAAATGTATATATAAAAGGGATTTGTATAATTCATACTTACTAGCATAGGAGCAACAGTTATGGCCCTTTTGATTTTTTCAAATGCCTTCTTTGCTTCAATATTTCACTCCACTTTCACATATTGCTTCAATATTGCATTCAATGGCTTGACTATTTCGGTGAAACTAGTGATGAATTTGCAAACAAAATTGATCTTTCCAAAGAAATAATTTATTTACTTCTTGCTATCAGGGGGTTGTATCTTCAAAATTTCCTAGATCCATGCATGATCAATAGAAATTCCTTGTTCATAAATTATATGACCCAAGAGTTTTCCTTTTGTTACTTTGAATATGCATTTCATAGGATTGAGGGAGATACCAAATTCCCTGCATCTTTGGAACACCTTGCACAAATCTGAAATGTGATCTCCCCTATTTTTAGAGAAAATAGTCAAGTCATCCATATAGATAATAATGCACTTACCAATTGTATCTTTGAAGGTAATGTCTATATCTATCTACAATGTGGCCCATGCATTGATGAGCCTAAATGGCATTCTTCTATAAGAAAATGTGCCCCATTTAGTGGTGAAAGTGGTCTTATGCCTATCCTCATATTGCACCATAACTTGGTTATAACCTGAGTAACCATCCAAAAAGGACATTATTTGAGAACCATTAACAATCTATAAAACTTCATCCAGTGAGGGCACTAGATAGTTGTCCTTTTCTAATGCACGATTAAGGTTCCTGAAATCCACACATGACCTTATCTCACTGTTATTTTTGTGAATGGGAACTAGATTAGCTACCCATGTTGAATGCCTAACTTGGAAAATGATATGAGTAGAAAGCAACTTTTTTACCTCTTTTTGAATAATGGGCTCCAATAGTGCATTGATGGGTATTTGTCTTTGTTGGAATGGCTTAGCATCAGGATTCAAGGAAATAATATGTGTATAATTATCGATGTATCATAGGTTTTTAGATCTTCATAACTCCAGGTGATGACATATTGATATACATGTAATGCATCTATTAATCCTTTTCTTTCTTTTGGAGTGCATACCTTAGCTATGAACACATTTTTAACATCCTTTGGAGTGCCCATGTTATAAGCCTTACATTGACTAGCTATTGAGTCCTTGTTCTATTGGTCTTGATCCCTTATTTTTTCCAAGCCAAAGATCCTTTCAAGTTGCACCATCCCTCATGGAATTGTATTTATCTTAAGATAGATTATTCCTTCCATGTCTAGTTCTACTTCTTGAGGTTCAGTTTCATTAATTATCTAAGAATTAAACACATCAGAACTAGTGATAAAGTCCAAAATATGCTTGTCTTCTTCGAATACTTGAAAGTTCGTCACATTATCTAGTACAAAAGGAACTGGGGTAAGTTCAACTATGAATCTTTTCAACCCTAACAAAGATAATGACTCTACTGTGTTGGTTTCTTCTGCTAGAGCATCCACAATATGATCCTTTCTTCTAGAAATTAGTTGAATTTTAAATGCATTGAACCCCTCTATTAGGTCCCATACCCGATGCCTGTAATTGGTCATCCTTTTTTCATGGAAAGAGTACTATTTCCTAACTTTCTTAACCACCAATTTAGAATCTCTGAAAGCTTAAAAATATTTGACCTTCTCTCTTAAAGCCATGAGTAATCCATGTATCAAGGCCTCATATTTAGCAACATTTTTGGTGCATTGAAATTGTAATCTATGTGCATAAAAGAAGGTTTTACCTATTGGGCTTATTAAACCAAATCTATCACCTTATTAGACTTGGAACCATCAAACCGTAAAGTCCAAAATTTGGCAAAAGACAACCTTTAGAGTCCTTTTTCCTTTTACTCTAACTTGATGAAGGATCCTCTTATACAAATAGTTGTTTACCTTTCTACTCTTTCTGGGTTTCCTAAACATTGAGTCTAACTACTGGAGGAGGATTAATACATCTCTTAATTTTATCCACAATTGTCTGAGAGACAACATTCTAGCTCAAGATGTGAAGCATTGTGAACTATACACCAGTTGGGAAGTAATAATTCCTCAAAATTCATTTGCCTTCCCAAATTTATTTGATCCTCAACACACTTTTGAATTAATTCTTGAAAATTGTCAAGTAAACCCATGTTTCCATCACCCTACTCAGTATCATCATTTGACTCTACAACTGCTTCAGTACTGTTGGAACACTGATTCAAATCCTTAGGCAAATCATGCATCATTAGGACTTCCTCTACTTCTGATTCATCAACTGCTACTATTAGAATATAATTTCCTAAACTTGCCTCAAAAACCAACACTTCATTTGATGTGTTTTGATACTTAGTGATCAAGTATTTTAATCTTGGTTCTCTTTCAATCCTAATCTGATTGGGAACTCCCTTCCATGGTAGCCACATCTGGGAATGATTAGTAAAAGTATACCCATTAAGCACCCTCATGAATTCTCTTCCAAGGATCATCCCATACGCATCTGGTATGTCAACCACCTGGATATTGATGACTTGTTGCATGCATGGTTCTAATGCCACCTACATTGGGATCATATTCAATTCCCCTACTACACCTATCTCGTTCTTGTCCAGTTGATTCACTTTATGTTTGGAAGGAGCGGGGGTGACACCTAAAGCTTTGCATACTAAGAAAAGGCATGAAATTTGTGGATGCTCCAGAATCCAAAAATAAATTGTGTAGATTCTTTCCAAATATACAAATGGAGATCAAGAAAGAAGGATTATCTTGTTTATCTTGGAATAGACTTACTAGAGAATCAACATGAGCCACTTGGTTTTTATCCTTTTCTTTGCTCCTATCCTTTGTCTTCATTTGAGCTTGATCTTTAGTAGGTTGAGTAGTTTGATCCTTGACTGTTTGGGAATTCTATGTCTTTCCAGTCACCTCCTTGACTATTGGTTCAACAAAGCTATCTCTCTTCATAGCAGCATAGTGTGAAGGCTTTGAGGGTGAATTTTCATTTAAAGAATCAAATACAACACTCCTAATGGTTGTAACTCTTAATAATACAAAGGCTAAAATACTTACCTTTACCTTCGTAAGTTCCTTAGCTACATATTCACCCATTTGAGTCATAGTCATATTAGTCTAAGTACTCCTAGGTTTTTCTCCTTGCTTGTCCTTAGTAGCATTAGCATGGCCTCCCTTGGAAGCATTAGAAGACCCTCCTTTAGAAAATCATTTCTTTGGCACATGAGGATAGGAAGGTTTGTTACTTGAATTTGGGTTAGGTGGTGTGCTAAAATTGTTTGAAGGATTAGATGTAGTAAAAGGCCCACCTGCCTGCCTATTCCTCAAATCATATGGTCTAGTCCTTTGATGAAATGTTTGTAATTCAAATATCCTAAACTCTTCTTCATTTGAGGGACCATTATCAACTATATCATTTCCTTCAAATAATTGAGATATAGAATCCTCATTACATACCTATTTAGATTTGTTACTTTGCTCAACTAATTCCTCCTCAAGTCCATTTTCCTCACCCCTTGGAAAGGGAGCAAAATTTAACACTAGTACTAGAGAATCGTAAGGATCTGATGGCACAATTTCCTGCCCACTTGCACCATTACTAGCAACCTACTAGACGTCCATCTAAAATATGGCTACTTCAGTCTAGAATTCAGGACAATCAAATTCAAAATGTTGTGTTGTCTTATGGAGCTTGCAATACCCAGCTAATGCAACTTCAGCCAAGAGGATTGTACTTGTTGACTTCTCCTAATTACCAAGTTGGTCCAAAGGTGTGGGAACTCCTCCATTATTAGGCCTGGTGTTCCAGGTCTTATTTTTTCTTGGTGGTGGCCTTCTATAAAAAAAATTCTTGATGATTGGCATCTATCAAAACCCTATCCTGACCTTGTTCTCTTTCAAATTTTTTCCCTTAGCCATGAGAAAACTCTCTACCATCTCAGTTGTAGTTAGACTATATACCTCTTTGTGCAACCTGTAGTTGACTATTTTGATTCCTTAGGTAGGTGACCTCCATAAATAACTTCTCTACTTTCTTTGTTAACTTATCTAGCCTCTCTTTATCTGCATTGACCTATGATGGTACCGAACTTGCTAAATTTTGAAAATAAACAATGGTTGAGCCTAAGTTTTGTGATTGATTTAATACCTTTGAGTGTTGTAGGTAAGCTAGAATGTTGGATTTTTGTTGAGGGAATGTTGTCTACCCCAAATTTTTAAAATAAGGAGGAAGTGGATGGTCTTGATTCAGTGGGGGACCTACATGTGGGACCAAAGACATCTGAGGGACTAGATTCATCATAGGAGTCTGGCTAGCCAAATCTTGGTTCAACCCTTGGATTTTTCCTAGAAGACAAACTATCCCTAATGAAGGAAATGGTCCTACTATATGTTGTCTTAAATCTATTCTTTCCTTAACTACCTCTGCATATGTATCAATCAACGTAGCAGGAGGTTGATGCATTCTTTTAATGAATGTAGAAGTGAGACTATCTAAGGCCTCATAGTAGACTCCTTTAGTAGAAGAATCATCCACAACATATGGTGGTTGTAACTAGGTGTAGGCACGATGGAACCTATTACTATATAAACTTATAGGCTCATTAGGCTGTCTCTTGACTGACATAAGCTACATATATAAGTCATTAGGGCTAATAGGGATCTTGAACTTTTATAGGAAAGCATTCTCCATTTCATTCCAACTGGTAATAGAACTAGCAAGTAGGTGATTGTACCAATAAAATACCTCCTCTCCTAATGAATAGGGAAATAACCTACAAGTCACATCCTCATTATTGATTAGCCTATCCCTTAGAGCGATTTGAAAAATCATGATGTGCTCTTCAATAGTTCTATTAGGGTCATTGACTTGGAAGTTGGAGAAAAAGTGCTCAGGATTCTTAGGAATGACATTATAGTTGTTGAAAAATAGGGTTGAGGGGTTGTTAGCCAGAAAATCCATTGGTGATGGTGGAGGTGGTAGTGATTGCTGAATAGGATTAAATTCAATGGGAGTAGGCTCAATAGCAGTGGATTTAGTGGGAATGGGATTAGAGTCAGATGATGAAGAGATGGATGAATAAATGGGTGAAGATGATGATGATTCCTTCCCTTTCTTAGTCCTTCTCAACCTAGTAGGGGCTCCTAACTCTTGAAAATCTCCTTTTGTTGCAGATCTAGTTTTCCTTCAAAATATTTGGGGAGATATGGATGATAGAAAATGCTTCAGCTTTGATATATCAGCCATCCTTCTAGTGCCAATCTGTTGATGGTGGTTTTAACACTGCAACAACTCATACAGGATAAAAGCACTCTATCTCTCTTGAAAGGTAAATTTCTATCAGCAAGCCTCAAGAAACAACCCCAAGGTCTCTAATGTCAAGTCTTGACAATGCAATAAAAAACTCAGTGATAAATGTGAAAATGTTTGTAATCACAAGGGGCCTTACAAAATAAATGCTAGAAGCTTCAAATTCATCAAATGTAATAATAGTGGTGATGCTTTGTGAATCTCGCTCTAACGATATTTCAAAGAAATAGAAAAAGATGTAAGGTTTAAGAGAGATATCTAATCTAAAACCTAATATTAATTATGAAAATAATAGAGTGTTCAAGATGGACCAATCTTCCAAAACCAATCCTTTCTTAACCAAGATCAGATCTACAATATCACCTAGATAGTGCAATCTCTAAAGGAACTAAATATTTTCAGATTGTAAGTATTCAAACATCCAAAATTGAACTTGAGTGTAAAATAGAGTAGGCCTAGGCTAACTTTACATAGTAATCCACAATTAGTAGATCACTAAATGTATGGACCGAAGATTCCTCAACACCTCAATCTCTTTATCATAAACACAAATGAACTCCAACTAGTTCTAAGATTAACCATAAAAAAACACTTACTCGATAACTTAAAATAGATGAGAGACACAAGAACCATGCACAGATGAAATAACACAAAGAAGAGCACCAAAATAAAATGTCTTGACTTGTATTCACTTCACCAATAACTTGCAACAATTCAAGTTTCTCATGTACATCATTATCAATTCTAGCAACTATCGCCCTATTCACTATTCACAATTATTCTTACAAATGAGGAGGAGGCCTAAATTTATACAAATATTCAAGACATGTTAGCCTGAGAGTAACTTAAATAAGGTTTTTACATTAGGTTAGCCAAACAAGTTGGCCTTTACACTTTTAAACCTCCTAATTTAATTCCACAACAAAATATTACAAGGTCGGCCTCAAAAATCAATTTTACAAATAAATAAAATCCTAGCACAAAAATCTAAGCATGGTTGACTTGTATCTTTGGAAAGCTCGATGTAGAAAGCACATTTTCCAAGGAAGCTAGGTTGGATTTTTCTCTTTTCCCTTATCTCCCTCCTTTCTATAAAGTTCCTTTACTTTTGAATGTACATCATCAAGGTCGATTGGGTCTAGAACTTGGATGAACTTTACTCACTTTGATTGTTTTTAATTCATCTTCATATTTAATCAAATATATCTTCCATTCTATTTGTATCCCTTGGTATTTATCTATATTGGAAATGTAGATTGCCGTATCCTCAAGTTGATCTCTAACAATTTTCCCATTACTAGCTAGATAGTAAACTTCATGTCACCACTTTTTCAGTTGATTAACTTCAAATTCTTCTATCCAAACTTTCTTCTTCCAGTGACAATTTCTAAAAATGCAACACAGCTGTCATATAGTTCCTCTATTTTGCCCTGAATCTTTGGCATCTTCTTCATGGTTTTAATCATAAGCTCCTTTCTATAATTCCATACCTCCATCCATTTCATTGATTTTCCTATATCATTTGATGTAAATATATTCTTCTTGATGAGATCTTCTTTTGGAGTCTCTGTAATTTTCTTCAATTCATCAATGGTGGTATCATCCAGCTTTTGACAATCTACTGCAAACTAAGATGTATCCTCTAGAAATGATGCAGCTTTCTCATAATTATGCAATATCTTTCAAATCATCTCATCTCCTTTTTTTCTCATATCATCTAGTCATTCTTGAGTGAACTGTGTGGTTACCCTCATCCTTTCAATCTCTAAAACTACTTCTTCTAACAACAAACCCTTAGAAAATGAGGTTCCTTCACCAGACTGGGTTTGTAGATGCTTGATCAAATGGTGCACATAACTTTGTATCTCCCTCAATTGTCTTTGCAATTCCTCTTTGGCATGGGTTTCGTTGTCCAATCTTTTCAAAATTGTTTGAAATGATTCATAAAGGTCTTCCTTTTCTTGCTCTTTTCTTGTAGGACTAAGGTTAATGGTTTGTACTTTGTAGTGTGAAGGCATGACCTTATCTTTGTACTTGTCACCAACAAGAGTCACAACGTGGAAAACCCTGTTATTAAATTCATCTCTTGTAAACTTAAAGACAGTCGTAGCCTTCTTTCTCTCCTAGGGATGACCCCAACTAGTTAGGAAATTATCCCAATCAAGAGTTTCCTCTTCAACAATGATTGGCTTAGGCTTAAATATTTCTTTCAGCCAATTAGGGACATCTGAGTCTGTCTCCTCTTGAGAAATCTCATGCTCTAATTGATCTTTGGAAGGCTCATCTTCAACATCTTCTTGATTTTTGTCTACTTCATCTTCATTATGCTGCCCTTCATCTTTATCCTCCACATCTTATACATTTACATGTTCCTTGACTGGGGAATGTGAAGGAACTTCCTCTATTATTTATGATTCTATATTCTTGCTTTGTGCTTCAGAGAATATTTGATCTAATTGTCTCCTAAAATCTTTCAATTTTCCACTCTGGGGTGTGGGATCATCTTCATCATCTATCTCTTCTTCAGGATTCTTGGAGACATCCTCTTCCTCATGAAAAATATCCTCATCCATTGGCATATTCTGAATAGAAAAAGTGGGATTATTATTATTTCTTGTAACTGCTCTCTTTTTCTCCCTTGTTTGGAGCATCATCAATAGGTGCCTCTTCATTGCTCCTTTCACATTCATTCATCATTTCACTAACATTTTCTATAAGGGGATCCTTGTGTTTGGGAGAATTTCTCCTCACATATACTTTTGGATTTTCTCCTAAGCTTTCAGCATCCACCACTTTATTTTGAGTTGTTCTTTCTTCATCAACCTTGGCCTTCTTTGATTTAGAAATTTTCTAGCCCTCAATGATTATTCTTCTCTTTTTCGAGGGTTGTGCCTTTTCAGTTCCTTCTTCAATAATCTCTTTTGAAGGCTTTCTTACCTTGGCAATAGGCTACCTCTTAACTTCTTTTCCTTTTTCTTGTCTTCTAGTTCTTCTCTTGATTATATTTTTTTTCTTTTGTGTCCTCCTCTAAGTAAGGCCTAGCAAAATCATCCTTAATGGTCTCTATTTATTCTTCAAAATGAGATTCAAGATCTCCCATAAAATCATATATGAACTTAGTGCAATTTTCCTCTAATTATAGAATTTTTTGTTTATCCCATAACTTAGAGTATTTTAACACAAGAGAATTGAGTATATTTAGGTCAACTATCTCCTCTTTAGACCAATTGATCACAAGAAGTGGCTTTTCCTTCTATTGTTCATAGTCATGGTGTTGTCGACAATCCTCCTCATCATTCACTTGGTCACAAATATTGGATATCTTATGAAGCTTGATTAATCTCAAGGACAACCTAGATCACTTCCTTTTGATCACCTCAAACTCATCTCTGCAATTATCACAATAGTCTTCAATTTGGTCTCTATGCTTGAATTCTCTACTAGAAATCTTCTATTTTATGTCATCAGGATCAAATTTCCCTCTATCTATGTGTGAATACAAACGTAAATTGACCATCTCCTTCTCTACATGGTGAGCACTTTGTGTGGAAGGTTAGGCTTCCAAATGTCCAATCCTCAAGGGAAAATCACCTCCAAGCCCCGTTCGGTGCATATTCCTCAAAAAAGTATTAAATGCAACAACCTGCCTAGATACTTCCAATAATATGAGCTTATAACTTGGGTACCTTGGAAGTATAAAGGGCACTACTAGTGAACCATGCACTATGATATAATAAAACCTTAGAAATTGGATGAACCAATAACCATATTTTTTGATTAAATCCATTGCATCTACTGAAATCCTGACAAGAAGTGCATCTTGAAGCATGCATGTGATGTACACAAGAAAAGAATTATTTTCCCTCCTATAATATGAAGCATGAAATTACGGCTGATGGTATACATCACATATTCTATCCTTTCCCAAGAATCCTTTGTAACTCAAACCTTTATATTTGTTCTTTCCAGCAAGCAAGTACACAAGATATGAGGTCATGGCGAACTTCTTTGTCTTGTACACTTTTTAACTACATATCTAGGTTGTCACTGATGATGCGAGAAAAATGGTAGTGAGTTCCTTTGAAAAATCTATGAGATAACATACAACATCTAGTCCTTAAACATTAAATACTCATCCAACCCCATTACTCTACCTAGAAGAGTGATCATATCATTATATTCCTGCTTGAAGTCAGCTCTATATAGTTGCTTGGGAAATTTTGAGTAATGTGACTTTGGTTTTTCAATCCAATATTTTTTCATCATATCCAAATCCTTATTGGGATCCTTCTCATAGAATTCTTGAGCTTCCTCTATACTTATCTTTACCAACTTATGATGGGAACCAATATTAAAAGTTCCAACTATGAACCCATCAGTTATGTTTGTCACTAGTATTCCTTGAGGGAAAACACTTACCCTCTTATCAAAATCATAATGATTGGCACATTCTATAACAAGTTCAGGTAATTGTATAGAAGGTGGAAAACTAGCAGCCCGAGCCAATCCTGTATGAGTTATAACTTGAGCAAGAGGGGTTTGTGCACCACCAAACATCCTCTATTTGAAATCAGTATAATCCACGTGACCCATGTTGGTGTCTCCAGCCTTGCTCCATATGGAAATGATCTTGGTCTCTAGATTCATCCCCTTAAAATCATACTTCATATTTTCTTCTCTAGTTAGAGGACCCTCCTTAAAAGGCTTAACCAACTTTGTTGAATTCACCCTATATTTTCTTAAGAAAATATTACAATTATTATAATGTTAAGGAGAATACCACAATCATATAATTAAATGAATCATTTAGATTCCTATGAAGTTCCAAAATCACTTCTAATTAGTGCCAAGATCATGAAAACCAAGTTAAAACCTTTGAACATGCATCTTAAGAAAACCTTGTGTTTATCGACCGATGACAGATTTTAGCGATAAAAACTATTTCAAGGAATCCACCCTCAAGCGGATTCCTTGAAGGACTGGAGGCTCAAGAATTTCCCCCATAGATGGATTTTAGTGAAACCTCCCAATACTTAGCTAAAACTTGGTCATCACACAATTCAAATTCTATGAAGGCTCACTACCCATCATTCTTGAAACTTAAACCACAAACACTGAACACATCCCTAACCTCAGGGATTTTCAAGTATGAAGGAATCAAGGAAATCTGGGGTGGAGGGATTTTCTCAAGGCAATAAACTATTGGGGAATCCACCCTCAGATGGATTCCATGAAGAACACAAGGTTCAGGGGAATCCATGAAAGATGGAATTTCATGAAGGAAAATATTGTCAAGTTTTTTCATTGATGACAATTTTTTATGAAGTTCTCACTTTTCACTTGTTTATCAAAATCACAAACTTGGTGACATTCTATCTCATTCACAACTTGCCTTATATTTGAAATCTCTTAACTTTAGCATGGGATTTTATTTTAATTCAAGCATCATCATCAAAATACAAAAGATTTTACCTCTTGATAAACCATAAATGAATCAATCACATCAATTACTCCAAATAAACCAAGTTTTGAGGGAACCTAAGTTTGAAAATTTTGATTCATACATCTAGGGAATGAATAAATCTAACTCTTGATCATTGTTTCATACCTCATAGGTGACACATAGTGTGGTATCTAGAACCCTAACTTTCTCAAAAACATAGATGCCCCAAACTCGACCATAGAACTTGAAGAAACCTTAAGTTTAAAAGAAAATAAAATTGAAGCAATAAACATTTGAGGGAAAATTCCCATGCCAATCAATCAAATGATGAATAAAACTTAGAATCAAATGGTGATTTAAAATGAAAATGATATGAAAATGCACCATTAAATCACCAAAGAGGAATCAAGAGATTTCATTAAAACCACAAGAAACCATGAAAACCCTACCTCTAAGCTCGTAAATGCAAAACATTTGAAAAAATCCTACCTAGAAACCCTAGCTAATACAAAATCAAACTCAAATTCATATCCTCAATAATTTAAAGATCGTCTCCAATTCTTTCCTCAAATGAAAAAGTCAAAATGAATATCAAATGACAAACTAGAGTATAAATCAACCTCCAAAATTAGTAGTAAATTGAAAGTACAATGGGTCACAAATGATAAATGCATTGATAAGACAACACACCAAAATTTGGGGATTCGAGGCCATGATAGATTCGATAAAATCCATGTGTCAAGGATTTTAGTGAAAGCTTAAGCACCCGGGGAATCCACCAAGATGTAGATTATGTGAAACTCCAATCCATCGGGGAAAGCCACCTAGGACAAATTTTCGTGAGACTCATTCCTTTGGGAGAATCTAGTAGGTGATGAATCCCATGAAAATAATCCTTAAGTAAAATCCAGTTGGGACAGATTTCCCCGAAACTCACTAAAACTTGCACAATTTTTTGCCTTAGAAAAAATTTCATAAGGTCTCATATTCAGGGCATCATCAAGGATGGAAATACTACAAGATAAGACACCTGAAGTGCAGATGGAACCATGAGATTCAATCAAATGAAGTGAGCCCAAAACAAGCAACCCATCCCTTAAGGGGAAAAGGTTAGACCTAAAGAAAAAGAAAGAAAGTGAAGAAAATAAAAGAGGGTCCCCACCTTCAGTGGGGAGTGTGTGAAAAAATCACACAAGAGGACCTAATAATGCTCTAATTATTAAGAACTTTTCCTATTTACTCTAACAACCCCCTTTAAGATCAACTTAGGGAGAAGTTGAAAACCTAATGATGAATACAATGATGGATGTATGGATGGGTCTTGAATACAAGGCCTAATGAGGTAACCATATATAAATAATTTAAATATATCATAATTGGAGAAAAAGAAAAACATCATGGGAAAAAATCCCCTCCAAAAGACAAAAAAAAATAAAAAAATATCATATGTGACAAAAGAATGTAGGACTCAATATGCCCCCTCAAGTATTGTTTTGGTCACATAAGTAAAATCAAGGTCCCCCCATAGGAGATAAAATAAGAGATGATGAATTTACTCATAAGGAATTAGCTCCTCTACCAAAACTAAATTCTTAAAGAAGAAAGTTGAAGATGATAAAAAATGATAAGAATTTTTCCTACCCTTAGGAAGAAAAAAATTCAATGGTGAATGTAAAGTAAAATCTCTCAAGAGAAGAGGTCTATAGATAGGTGCCTCAAAATACAACTCAAGTTCCACTTGCATAAATCAAAAATTCCAAATCAGATAAGGAAAATCCCAAAATTTGTGAAGATCCTTGTAGAATAACCTCCAAGGGTAAGGATGAAGTGATGACAAATGGTTTGTATATATCATAAAAGAGGAAGTGAATATCCTTAATCATGTAACCAATATATAAATTATGAGAATCATCAACTAACTTTTAATTTTTTCTCTAATCAAAGTGTCGAGGTAATTGGTGTGTTTAATGGCTTGGCCTACTCCTTGTTTTCTTTCTTTATCGGATCCCCTCCCCTTCTTTGGTTCCATTTGATGTTGCTTGATTTGGGTGTGGGTTTTTGTTGGTTGTGGGCTCTGGGCCCTATTTTTTTGTTTCTTCTAAGGGTTGTTTTGTCCCTTGGTCTTGGGACCCCTTTGTTCTTGTTCCTCGAGGGTTTGTTGTTGGCTAGGTTATATCCAAAGCTTTTCTTGGATATTTTGGAATCCTTTTCTGCCCTTCTTTATGTGTTTATGTAGTTGGCTAGGCTTGGTTTATTATTTTATCTATTGTCCTAGATTACTGTATAATTAATGGATGTTGTTTCTATCATTCAACTAATGTTTGGGTTATACTTAATATTTCTCTTGAAGTCCCAGATGATGAAGCTACTTGAGGTTTTTTTCTCTTGAAGTTTCTAATGGCTGATGTGTCAAAGGATGGCATGATTTTCTTTTCTATTGAAGTGTGGGTTGTATCTTGGGTTCTACAATCAGTTTCTTCCTTTGAGGTGAAGGTTGATCCTATCGAGGTGGATTCCTCTCCTATGAAGGTGGAGTTGGTTGTTGTGGCCTTGGTTGACTACCTTCTTTTTTGGTTTTCTCATCGTATTTTCCTATTGAGGTGGAGTTTGAGGTTGCTAGAAATTTATGATTTCATTGGATAAGGTAATCATGTCTTCTTGTCCTATCAAGGGAATCTATCTCCTTTAGAGGTCAATTTTGATATGGTTGGTTGAGTTATCAGGTGTTTCAATGGGTTTTCTTTGTTGTATTTAGATGTGTTGTGTAACTCTCTTTTTGAGTTAGGGAGTTGGGTTGGTCTATTGATGTTATTTGGGATATTTTTCTACCCTCTTTATTAGTTCAGTGTTTCCTATATTGATCAGTTGGATTTCTATGCTCTCAATGTTGTAGGTTGTGTTTTTTCCTAGAAGATTTAGGTAGACTTTCTAAGATGTTAGGGTTCAAGGTCCTTGTAAAATCCTAGTTGTAGATGGTTTTAGGTTCCCTTCAAAACCTTTTCTTTGTAGCATGGGTAGTCTAGTGTATCTTATGGTTGGCTGCTATTGTTGGGTTGTTGGTTGTCTATGCTTTTATCTTTTTGCATCTTTCCTTTGGCTGGGTTTCGAGTCCCTTCAAAACCTATATGTAATGGGTTTTGGGTCCCATCAAAACTTGTTTTTCCTCTACAAGAAAAACATTGCAATTTTTGGAAAGAAGTCATCCCACAAAGATAAAATTGAAATACTAGAAATATCCTACTAAAATAAACTAATATTCAAAGATGGAATAGGTGGAGGAGGTGGAAGCTTGAAAAAATTCTAATGAACTAATTTGGATGATTTAATTACACAAAATTTCAAGTTACCAAACTTCTCCTTAGATATATAATCCACTCTATATGTATGAAAGTGTAAACTAGTCAATGGTACTTGAGGCTCATCTAGAGAAAAATGTGACAAGGCATAGAATCGATATGCATGATCAACTATACCAACTATAATAATCTCTCTACTATGAAAATATTTTATAAGAATTGAATCAAGTGTGAAATAAAATATATTCCTTTCTCCAATATGTGCAATTTTATAGATGAAAAAGAGATTGAATGATAATGAAGGAACACAGACATCATGAAATGTTCCATCATCAATATCAATAAATATTTTCCCAAAAAAACTCATATATGTGTTGATTCCCATCAGTATGTCTGGTGTATAAAAATTATCATATGAAGAGAACATGCTTGAAGATAAATCCATGTGGTGTGAGGTTCCTAAATTAAGAAACTTCTAGTTGGATTGAATACTATTGGATGAAAAGAGTGCATGTACTTTCATCTTGTATGTTATTATTGGCACACTAGTTAACATGGATTGACAATTTTATGGTATGGAAGAGGTGGATATACCTATTATCATAGATGAAGGAAACTAAATATGATTATTGTGTAGTAAGTGTTTTAGCTCATCAATTTGATTTAGATAGCATTAACGCTCATTATGTCCAAGTATTTTGCAATATGCACATTTTGGTCTCTCCTTGTTAGATGCCCCCCTTTATAAGATGAATATGAATCATATGTATCCTATTAATGTGATTTCTTTTCTTGCTGATTTTTCTTGGAATAGTGGTGCTTCTATTTCTCACCCTTTCTATTTGAAGTCTTATTTCTCACCCTTTCTATTTGAAGTCTTTTGTTCTTTACCTTGTTTTTCAAAAAGAGCACATGGTTTGGAAGACTTCAATGTACCCATTTGTACCAAATTTTCATTCTCCCTTGTGATATTTAAAAAAACTAATCAAGTGAAGAAATAGTAAATCTAATACCAAGTGCATCTCTTGTACAATAGAAGGTGGTGACACAAACTCAATAATAAAAAAAAAGATTCACAAGGATGGAGGGAATCAACTATGAGTCATGTTTCTCAATGCCACATTGTATCAACTATAACCCAAGAGAATCAAATTTGGTGAAGAATTTTTATATTCTTTTAAAACACATAGGATTCAAATTTATAAGTTCATTATCCAATTGAAATCATCTCAAGGTATCTTTCTTTCCAAATAAAACCTATAATTCAATCTAAGTCTAGTGAGTTGTAGATAAAGTTTCAATGTGAAAGAGAATATTAGGAGAAATAGACATGCATAGTTTACCAAAAGCCTCATAAAACCTATTAAAACATTTTCTCTTCTCTATAAATCCTATCGATTCAAGTTATGTACCCATGGTTACTCTATAAAACCCTTGTTTTTTAATTTTATCTAATTTTTTTCCACCCATAGTAATTGTATGGTATGAGGGGAGTAATATGTGATGGACCCATGTGTTTTGATTTAAAAAGTATATAATTTCATAGAGAAACAAAGATATATAACCTCACAATGCAAGATAAAAGCCCTCTTGTACAAAAAAAATTGACCTTGTTTTCACATTTTTCAAGAAAGTAACCAAAAAGAGAAAGCTTGAGTTTAGATAAAATATAAATTACCATGCAATTTTTTAGATAATAGGTTTTAGATCTATGTAGAGGGATAAACCACCTTTTATTATGCCACAAGAATTGTGAAAAATTTAGGTCCAAGGAAAAATTTATGATTCTTTGAGTGAAAATAGGTTGATTTGACTTCAGAGGCCTATAAAAATCACTAACAACAAAATCTAGAAAATTTAGCAACACTACTAGATCAAGCTCAAAATCAACTTTACACCAGTATATAGTTTGCAAAAATTAGTCTTGATGCCCAATTAATACTATATTTTATAAAATTTCTTTATTTTGACTTGTAGGAGAGGAGGTTAAATAAAATTATCCCTTGGCCCTATCATGGACTAGGGGGCCTAGTGCTAGGCATTGGGATTGAGCCCCTAGCCACTAGTCACTAATATTATTAAGGTGGGTGTGTATGGTCAAATGGTTGCATAGCGGTAACAAAAAATCATGGTGGCATGGATCAATCAACACTAAGGCAACATAGGGTCATTATTGAAGAAATTCCTAGCAAGTGGGCAAGAAGTGATGTCACCAAGCAAAAAAATTACATTAGTAATGCAAGAAGCTACTAAAGATGTAGAGAGTATTAAAAGATACAAAAATAATAAGATAAAGCAATAAAACCAATTACCTTACATCCTTTACCTTTCCTATCTCCTTGATTTATTTGAAGTTATGCAACCTTATCACTTGATTTTCTCTTTTGATGGTTGAAATTTGGATAACTCTCATAGTAGTATAACCTTGGCAAGATGATGGTGTTATGCTAAAAATGGTGTGATGATAATTTTAACATCATAAACATAGCATGAAAGGTATTGATGAAAATGGAGAGAAAAGGATTCAATTTATATATTTTTGGATGGTGAAATGGTGGATCAAGATGTATTTCATGATGAAGTATCAACATTGAAGGAGAGGATGAAAGCTTAGCCTTGTGGAAAGTATCACAAGGTGGGAGCTTGAGAAGATGACACATAGCATAGGGAAGATAACTAGGTGTGCTCACACATGTGTGAGCACACACATATGGAATATCATAAATGTGACAAGTGGGTTAAAATTAGCAAGTGTAAGAAGGTAGGAATCAGTGTGATTGACATGTAGGTGAAAAAATAAAGAGTATAATGACTCATTAATACAATGTGTAAGACTAGGGTGGCTCCACGATTAAGGGGATCTCACACATGTGTGATCAACCAATAGGTGATTAGTTCAAGGATTATATGGAAGGTGATGTTGAATTATGAGTTCTCACACATGTGTGAGTGTTGAAGGTAGATATATACACTTGTAACATGACTAGAATTTTTGGGGATTTGGAAAAATAAAAAATTAGAAAAAATTATAATGATGGTTAGGGAATGATTATTAATTAATTATAGTCAAAATAATCAATGAATAGGGACTAAGGATGAATTTATTAGATTAATCAACCTTTGGAAGGAATAAAATTTTAAATAATTAATTATGATTTGATTAATTACAAGGACCAATAATAATTAAATAAATAAATATTATTTTTAAATTAATTTATGGGAAATTGAAACAAGGTGAAATTAAGAATAATTAATTAAATATTTATTTAATTAATTATGCAATAGGAAATTAATTTCGGTATGTTTACATTTTTTCCCTCTTTGATATGATGTCACAACTAAAAAAATTGATTTCATGTAAAATAAAAAAGAATATTCCCTAATCAATTATAAGAAAAGGTGGTGGAGTGGAGGCCCCTTGATAGGTCGCTTGAAAGAAATATTTCAAGGGAAGCTCTCAAAAATAAGAAATGAATGTTAATAGAATAGAATGGAGGAAAAATAAGAATTTCTAAAGTAAATAGAAGAAAAAAAGTGCATGGTATCATGAAATTTTAGAATAAATGGAAGTATGGATTAAGAATTTAGGTCCTAGGCTCCTAAATTGGGGTTTTATAGCCTAAAAAAGACCAAGAGGGGCCCATAAAGTGGCATTGTCACTCTTTGACTTTAATAGATTGAAGATATAGTGCAAAGGAGACTTAGGAAATATGGTGAACATTCTATGACACACATCACGTAGATTATTTGAAATTAAATGTTAAGACAAAAGGGAGAAAAAAAGGTGCTAATCTCAAATTAGCACTTTTTGTTATACATTTAGTGCTTTTGATAGCTTACTTTAGCTTTTGCATTATGATTGCAAAATCGTAGAAATTTTGTTGGATAGGTTTAGTGTAATTAATAAAATAGAATTTTTGGTGTTGAGTATTATTAATTTTGATTTGTTCATGCTTTTTCATTAATAGATTTGTGTTATTTATCTATTAGAAATTTTGGGGACTAATATTATTACTTTGAGTAAGATTGTTCATTTCAATGGAATGGATTAGTGCTTTGACTAAGATAACACTTTGGATGGGAGGGATTAGCACTTTCATTAAGATAATGATTTTGATAAGAAGGGTTTGCAATTTTTCTAATATTATGATTTTAATGGGATGTATAAGTTTTACTAAGATCACACATTCAATGGGAGAAGTTACCACTTTCGCTAAGATCACACTTTGGATGGGTTAGAATTTGTGTGTATTAGTGCCAACATGGTTTGGTAAAAACCTAGATTAAGGATAAGCTCTAGATTTTTGGCTAAGGGTGATTAGTGGTTTTGAATGGAATTTAGAAGAGTCAACCTATACAATATTCATGAGAGAGACATCCTCCTATGATGAGGTTAGGCATGTTGAATGCAAAAGACAATTGGGAGGGGGGTGAATAAGTTGTAACTTAAAAATTTAAAACCCTCACAAACATTCAGATCCACAAAAAAGAAAATAATAGAAACTAAAACACATCAACCCCATGAAAAAAGAAACACCAAATTTACATGTTGAAAACCCAAAATGGGAAAAACCATGATGAGGATTAGCTCACAATATAAAGTAATATCAACACTTACTACAATAGGGCTCACTATCATAATAGAAAATAAGATAGAGAAGAGTGTTAAAATGAGAAATTCATCCCAATGCAACAAAGAAATCCACCACAACATCACTAACATCTTCACAGTCTTTTAAATAATTGTAAACACCTTTTTCTCATTACATTCAATAATCTAACACATGAAATCTCATACTGCACTGCACAAACTCACATCCTACAACTTTGCACTTTTCATCATTCACATCATACTCATCTATATTATCATCCCTCAACAACTCAACACTTATTTATATTTGTGATCAGGATAAATATGCTAATCTAAAAATGAAAAACAAAGTAGAATGAAAGAGAAGCAAATAACACCTAAAACCTCAAGATTGGGCTACGTTAAACACAAACAAAAAGGAAGATAAAGAAAAACAATAGACTATACCTTTTCTTCATGTTGATCCATGGTTGGCCCTTCAAGATATTGTTGATATGTGCTCCTTAGATGATAAGCATGCAATGATGGTGATAGATGAATGATTAATAGAGGTGGGTGAATGCAATAATGGATACTAAGATGCAAAATGCAATACTGAGAGGCTACAATAAATGGATAAAATGGCTTGAAAGGCTTGAGATCATAAGTTTGGTCTTAATGCACTAACTCCCCCCAATTAATGAAAAGAGGGGGCTATTTATAGAAGAAATTGAATTTTCTAGAGAATTCAATGGTCAAGATTGAGCCACCATGGCCAAGATGTAGGGCTATGGTGAGTTGAGGACTAACAAGTCCTCACATCTTGCCATGTGGTAGGTGAAGTGTCTAAAGGACAAGGTGAGATGGCAAGGGTACAAGTGACATGGAAAAGGCCATGTGGTCCCAAGGTACTTGCAAGTACCTTGGGCTGACAAAGGATCACAAAAAGTAATCCCTTGTCCCCAAGTGGGGCTGAAAGTGACAAGTCATGACTTTTATAAAGTCCACCCTTTTCACCATGGGGATTGGAGATGGCCTTGGAGGAATAAAAGTGATTTTTTTAATTCACTTTTTGGAACAGACCAAAGGGTAAAAATAGATTTCCCTAAAAGGGGTCTTTGTCCTATGGGTACGATGTGACATATGACATGTCATGGGGAAGACAAATGCATGGGGGGAATAAGTGTGAATTTTTAATTCACATGGGGAATAGGTCAACCAAAAAAGGTAAGTATCGAGAAAGGTTGACCTAAGGACATGCTAGAAAGGGTAAGTGATTAGGATTAGGATTGTGCAAATAGGTGATTAGGCTAATTAATGATGATTAGAGGAAAGTGGCTAGATATGGAGGATGTGACATTAATCCAAATTAAGGATATGCACATCTTAATGAAGGATTAATTAAATTAACCCAGATTAGTGAAAGGGTTATGAAGGATGGGACAAGGAGAGAGAAAGAATGAATTAAAATTTGAAAAGGATAATTGACTAAATTAAATAAATTGATTGATTTATTTAATTTAAAGAGGAAATGGTAAAGAATAAAGTATTTAATTAAATACTTTTGGGAACCTTAGGGAAAGGGAATGATATTAATTAAATGTGTCATTTAATTAATATGGATGGATGAGACGAATAAATGATGAGATTGTGACCATATGGAAGTGGTCAAATTTGGATGTCTACATTTTTCCCCTCTTTGAGATGGTGTTATGAAGTAGCATCATTTCAAATAAAATTAAAACATAGCACCTAGAAGAAGATGGTTAGATTAATGAAGATGCCCCAGTCATTCAAGCAGTGACTAGGAGGGAAGATGATGGGAATGAAGATGAAGATTATGGATTGAGGATGCCCCCTCGAGAGGACATGCGGGTTCAAGAGAACACAAGTGTTCTCTCGAAATGGATGAGATGATGCAAGGGGAGATGGGGAGGATGATGCAAAGTGATGGATGAGAGAGGATGATAATATGAAGAGATAAATGCAAGCACAAATGGATTCCAGAATAAATATGATGTTTCCCCAGTCAAGCTACAAGTCAAGATGGATTGATGGTTGATGAAGTGTTGTTGATGAGGGAATGATATATCCCAGAAAAACACAAGGATAGGGGAGGATACATCCCGATGAGAGTTTTGTTGATGAGGGAAGGATACATCCCAGAAAAAAAAAAGGATAGGAAAGGATGCATCTCATTGATGATGATGATAGTCTTGTTGATGAGGGAAGGATACATCCTAAAACAACACAAAAGGATAGGGAAAGATACATCTCGATGATGACGATGAGGATAATGATTGGGTCAAGGCTTGTAGGAAGGCTAGGAACAAGACCAAAGATTTGATTAGATGATTTGTGCTAGATCAAATGGATTAGGATTGGATGGGGATGGGAGATGGTTAAAATGAATGAAGAGGATGGAGGTAAATATGCAATGCAATGGAAGAGCAAGTTGCCATTTTTGGAGCACTAATTTTTGCTATAGAATAAGACATCAGGTTTCATGGTATGTAGAACCAAGGCGGATTAGTGTCTAATGTAGACACAAACACAAAAAACAAGAAGGTTATCCCAACACCCCAAAGTCATGATGACTTTGGTCGGGCCAGGTATTAGGATAATCACAAGCACAAAATAATGTGCCAGCATAATGCAAGACCACATGGGTCTTGGTGGGTACTACGGGGGACAACCAAGAAGATAGAAAACAAAAGAAAAATCAAGATGTGCCCCTGTGTTAACTAGTCAAAACACACCATAATATGATAGATCATGGTGGCCTTGAACAGTGATGATAGTGAGCTCAAATGATAAAAAAAATGTCAAAAGCATCAAAAGATCACAATCAAATTTTAAATGTCCTTTGTCATAGGATCAAAACGATGGATGGGATTGATGTAGTCTATTAGGAAGGATACATCCTATTGAGACCTAAGATGGAGGATAGATTGGTTGATCGACATGATGTTGGATATCTGAAACTGAATAAATCTCATGACACAAATGAATTCCATTTGTGAAGTACTAGCGAGATAAGGATATACCTTGACAACAATACTGACACACCCTAAAGACCTAGGGAACACAAGACCGACACACCCTAAAGACCTAGGGGCTTAGGGGTTGATCAAAGATCAGCCTTGCCTACGTGAAAGTGCAAAGTACTTGTAGTTCAAGAAAAGACCATGGATAAAAGTGGAAAGAAGATGATGGAGATCACGATGGAGGATGTAGACCAGATAAATTCCCTAGGAGAAGATCAAATGATCGACCTTGCCTATGTGAAAGTGTAGGGGCAATGTAGTTTGACACAAGGCCAAAGAAAGACAAGGGGGGATGACAGATGAGACAAAAAGAAAATCCCCAGGGGTGAATCAAATGATTGACCTTGCCTACATGAAAGCACAGGGGCAACGTAGTTCGACACAAGACCAATGATAGACAATTGATAGGGGATGATGAGATGACCATGATGAATGGATAAAATGATGGAGCCAATATGATGAGTCAGGGTAGGTCATGCAGATAGGATGATGGATGTGTAAAATGTGGATTATGCGAAGCTCAGGGATGGGATAGTTATCCAAATCATCGAAAGATGAAGTGGGAGGATGAGAGGATGAACAGATGAGTGATGAGAAGTGATGAGATAGGAGTGATGATAGTGAGATAGAATGGAATTGGATTGCATGGGAGTAGCCTGTAGCTAGATATCAATGACAAGGGATTATGAGATGGAAGGAGAAATAAAGGTAAATGGATGGAGAGATAAAGATAAGGAGATGGAAAGATGCGAGGATGGATGCATAGAGGGATAAGGATTTGGAAAGATGGATAGGAATATAAGGATAGTGAGATGGGGAGGATGTTTAGATAGATGGATGGGGTGATAAGGATGAAAGGATGGAAAAGGACTATTGCATGAGAGTATAGGAAGATAAGGATTTGATAGATGGAAGGGATTACAGGATGGATAAATGGATGGGGAGATATAAAGGATTACCTAGAGGGATGGATGGATGATGTCTCCAAGGAATCTATCATAAATAAGGAGATTCCCCCACTCTAGATATGTCATGTGTGATGAGGCAAGAGGGATGGAAGATAGAAGGATGGGGAAATAAAGGAGGGAATGGGTATGGATCGTAGTAGGATGGGTGGACAAGGAAGGTAGATGGATGTGGATAGGATGCATGGATAAGGAAGGTAGATGGATGGGGATAGGAATAGGATGATGTATGGATGAGAGGAATGTATTCCAAGAGGTTTCCAAAGAATGTATATATGTTTTCCCCTACCTAGGTCAAGATCACAAGGAAGATGGAGGGACTAGATACAAATGGGATATGATGGGTAGGATGCAGAACGTAGGTAGATATAGGAGATGGAGGAAAGGAATACGTAGGTGGAAGCTTCCCCCAATTGTGGAAGTAGACTGGATGGGGGATTTATGTATGATGCATGTTTTCCAGGTTTTCATCATGGTAGGTATCTAAGGTGCTTGTTTTCCAAGTTTTCACCATTGGACGAATTATTTTCTCTTTCCTATTTTTTTTGTTTTTTTCTCTTTTTTGATGTTTTGGATTTTTGTGACTTTTTGGACTAGGATATGGGTGAGGATGGATAAAGATAGGGATATGAATATGTTAATTTTGGAAGATATGCAATAAAGGGGATGGAGGAAGGACTCAAGCATCAAGTTCTATATGAGGTAATAAGAGCCCATGTGTAAAGCGACTATTTGGATGTTGGTACAACCTTATGAGAATGGATGGATTAAAGGTATTTGATAGGGTAGATATGTGGGATGACAGATGGGATGCTAGAAAGTTTATGGATGGAATGATGGAATGGATTTGTGATGGGGGAAGGTGTTCAGGACCAACATTGGCACATGTGATGGATGTGAAATGATATGAGGATGAATGGATGGAGAGTGTGGTGATAATGGAGGAGTTCAGATACTGAATTTTGGGACATAACAACCCAAAATAGATTTAGGGGATGGAAGATGTGAATGATTTTTTGGTGGACTAGAAACTTTGGATGTCATTATGGATTTTTCATTTGAAGGCATTGCCTCTTTTTGCTTTGGGATCCACATGGTTTTGATTTTTTCTTTGGTGGGCCTTTGTGGCCTATGGGTTTGATTTGGATTTTGGATTTAATTTTTCTTTTCATCAACATGTCTTTTGAAGGGGACATGGGAAGCTTTAAATTCATGTGGATGTTTGGATTTATGCATTTTTACTTTGGAATCCAGAGTGTGTGTAGTAGCAATCAAATGGGTAGGAGGTGAGGGATGGTGTGGAGAAGACTTGGATGGAGTGATAGAGGTTGGATTTTGATGATGATGTGTGGATGAAGGATACAAGATAGCATGCATGGAGGGGTGCCTTTGTTGATCCTGACTAGGAGTTATGAAAGTAGGATTTTTATGAGCTGTGTGAGCGATAGGTGATGGATGGATGAGAGTTGGATAGGGAGGATTTATTATGGTGGATGGAGGTACATAAGGGCCCAAAATAGATGCAGTAGATGGAGGGACATAATGACCAAAAATAGACTTAGAGGATGAAGGAGGAAGATGGACGGTTGTTTTGAGGTAAGATGATGGAGCAGGGGGGATGGTGACAAATGATTTGGTGGAACGGTGGGAAGTGCCTCTCATTCCTTTAGAAGAGGATCATTTAGAATGCATGGAGGTTGTACCAACATTTGTGGATTATGATCCTTGGGAAATATATCCAAGACCTTGTGTGCCTAGATGTTCTTTGACCTGGATGGGCTCTAAAGTACCTCTCTCATGAAGGGCTTAACCTTTTCCTTGATAGTTCATGTTCTCAAGCATGTGATTTATGGTAGGATTCTTATTCTTTTGGAAGAATGGTGTGATTCCATTATTAGGTGGAGGACGAAGGGCAATGCATATACTTTGTTTTTCTTCCACAAAAGGACCACCATGGATGAGTGTAATGTTACGGAGGTGATATAAAAGTGGTGTTGGGATGGTAGGGCTAAGTGGTGATAGACGATCACACCATGGGGATGAGGGGATAACATCATCTTGATTTGGATTAGGTGGTATGACAAGATTTGGATTTATGGTAGTGGGTGATAAGGGCTCATGAGATGGGGTGATTGGAGCTTGAGTGAAAAGGGGATTAGGGGATGGAGCGTATGAGCTAGTATGATCTTGAGATGGGATGGAAAGGGTGGCATGATCTTGATTGGGAGGAGTGGAATTGTGAGATGGGATGGATGGGGGAATATGATATTGGGATGGTAGGATCTGGATTTGGAGGAGGGGATATGCTTGTACTCTTTGGGTTAAGCTCTTGGAATGACTCGTATTGTGTGGAGTGTTGTGGGGACTCCTCAAGTGAGGGAGATGGAAGGAAAAATTATTCATGAAGGTCATGGGATTGGATTTCAGTGGGATAATGGCTAGGAGGAGTGGATTGGACATCTCTAATGGATGGAGTGGATCTTGTAGTAGAAGTTGGGGATTCAATGGATTTGATTGGTTTGACGAGCTCAAGTATTTGGACGATGTTAGGAATGGTAATGGGAATGATAGGTGTAGGATGGAGGAGGGCCTCATCACTAGTGACCATACATGATAGAGTGGGAGGGCATGGTTCCACGAAATCAATATGTGGATTTGGGGATGTATTTTTGGTGATGAGTCCTTGTATGACATCTGGAAGGGATATAAAATTAGGTGGGGTGATGGGAATGGATGGAGGATTAGGGATGGATGGAGGACTAGGAGTAGGGATTGGTGGATTAGGATTAGTTGAGGCGATGGGAATGGATGGAGGATTAGAGATTGGTGGATTAGGATTAGATGAGGGTATGGAAGCGGATGTAGAACTAGGAGGAGATGGAGGATTAGGGTTGGGGATTGGAGGATTAGATGAGTGGATCGGTGGATTAGGATTAGGGATTGGAGGATTAGATGAGTGGATGGGTGGATTAGGATTAGGGATTGGAGGATTAGATGAGTGGATGGGTGGATTAGGATTAGGGATTGGAGGATTAAATGAGTGGATGGGTGGACTAGGATTAGGATCAAAGGAGTGGGTGGAGGACCAGGTGGGTTATGATTAGAAGGAGGATTAAGATATAATGTGGTTAAAGGGAGAGTGATGTAAGAGGATGCGGATGCTGGATTAGGTTGGGAAGATTGGGATGGTGGGTAATAGTAAGAAGATGTGGAGGATAGATTAGGATGAGAAGATTGGGATGATGGATAATAGTAGGAAGATGTGGATGATGGATTAGGATGGGAAGATGTGGAATTAAGGTAAGGATATTGGAATGGTGGATTGTGATAGGAAGGTGTGGATTTCGGATTAGAAGAGGAGGATTGAGGTGGTGGACTACCATAGGAATACATGTATAGTGGGTTGGCATACAATGATATGGATGATGGATTAGGATAAAAAGATTGAGATGGTGGATTAGGATAAGTGGAATATTGGGATGGTGGATTTTAATAGGAAGACATGGATGTTGGATTGGGATGGGAAGATTGGGATGCGGGATTGTTGATGATGATAAGGATAGGAGTATGTGGATGGTGGGTTATTATAAGAGGATGTGGATGTTGGATAAGATAGAGGCAGAGAGGGAGGATATGATGAGTTTGTAGATGGTGAGGATACTAGATATCCCTTGTCAAGGGTAGCATAAGGACTATCATTAGATGTGGATGAAGGCATGGTGGGATAGTTCGAAGGAGTAGTTGGATTTTGAGGGGTGATTGGAAAATGCTTGCTAGCAATGATAGCATCAAGGGGATCTATATTACACTTTTTGTGATCAACAAGACTTTCGTTATCATCATCAACATAGTTAGGATTCCCCTTGACTACTATTATTTGTTGGGTGAGAGGGGAATAAGGATTCATGATGATGAAGGATAAAAAATATTTTGGATGGAAATGAACTAAATCTCATATCGGGATTGGATTAAAGCTCAGATAAGGATGATTGGATGATGCGATGGGATCAATTTTGGCGACCGGATTTGATTACCAAAGGATGATCTCAACACCAAATCTATTTTGAGATGGAAGTAGATTGATTGGGTCAAAGGTAATTGGATAGGGATGTGATTGCATTATATTGGATAAAATCAATTGATGAGACAATTGACAAGATCGAATAATGGATCGGATAGGATGATGAAAGGGGTTCTAAACCAAGTTCAGAGATTACCCTGGGTGACCTAGGGTGTTGATTGATCGGATTAAAGGATAAATGGATGATTGTGGCACCAAATCCACCTTGAGATTGAAAGTAGATTGATTGACTCAGGATGGATGACAATCCTAAGTAGATATTGATGATGATGATCAGATTCAAAAAGCTAGGTCAATTTGGGTAATAATGTCAAACGAAGTTCAGAGGATTTTGATGGGGAAAGTGATGATGGATATGTAACCTAGAGTCATTCTAAGATGTGTTTATTTGATTTAGATGATGAGTGAATGACCTGAAAATGGACTAAAGCTCCTATTAGGATTGTATTAAGGCTAATATTGAGATTGGATCAGATGATATGGTAGGGGTTTTAACTAGAGGACGTAAGGTGTTGACAATCAGATTTTTGCCAGATTTGGCAGTTTTAAAAAATTATCAAATTTTTCCATTTTAGGAAACTTCATAGGCATACCTTTGAGAGTCCATTTTTTTCCCAAAAAATACCCAAAACTCAGATAGGATGAATTGCCAACTAACATCCAAAATCTGAGACATGCATTCTAAGTTATTAATGAAAATGATTTTCAAAAACTAAAAAAAAAATAAAAAACACAAAAATTACGATTTTGAGGGTCAAGATGAGACTTTGAGGCCCCAAAAATGTGCTAAAATGAGGTCCAACCAACTCAATGTTTGATGGGAATCAACATGCCACCTCATAAATCAACCACCCATAAAATTTCAGCTCAAACGGACACCCGAGTCAAAAGTTATGGCCTCTGAAAGTTTCTACATAAAAATCAAAACCCTCAAAACGAAGTCTAGATGATTGGGATGGATAATTTGATGATAGATATGGACTCTAATGATGTTCTAAGAAGAACCTATGTGGTTTTCTTGATGAAATGATGACTTTCAAAAAAATTTGATGGATGCTCGAAATGAGGAAACGACCACTCGGAACAGGAAAATAGGTTGTCGGAACTGGTGAATGGCTTCCCGAAAAGGGTGAATAGTTCATTGAAAAGAGGGAACGATTACTTGGAATGAGCTAATGGATACTCAAAATGAACAGACGAATGGTCAATATGAGTAAGCGGGTACTCCAAACAAGGGAACAACACTTGGAACAGGAAAAAAAGTTACCGAAATGGGTGAATGGCTTCCCAGAACGAGTGAACAGTTGGTTGGAAAGAGGGAATGATTATTCAGAACAAGCAAATGGATACTTGGAATGGATGGATGGATGGTCAAGATGAGTAAATGAGTACTCCGAACAAGGGAACAACACTTGGAATGGGAAAACAAGTTGTCGAAATAGGTGAACAGCTTCCCAAAATGGGTGAATAGCTGGTGAATGGAGAAAGGTTTTTTGGAAGGGTAGGGATGCTCCTTTAGGACAAGGTCACCCCTTTGGATGGAAATTATTCCCAAGACAAGGGATTGGTCACCCAAATCAAGGAGGATAAGGAATGGGTCTAAAAAATTATTGAACGAGGTCTCAGATGAAGAAGAAAAATGTTATTTCACCTCTATTTGAGGGCAAGGCCACCCCTTAAGGGAAAGGTCACCCATTTGGAGGGAAAGGTCTCCCAAATCAAGGAGGATGGGGAACAGGTCCAAAAAATGGTCAAACGAACACCAAAACAAACCCAAATGGGGTCACAAATGAATAAGAAAAAGACCGTTTCACCTCTGTTTGAGGGTGGGTCCACCCCTTGATAAAAATTTCACCACTTTGGAGAAAAAGAACACCCAAGAAAAGAGAAAGGTCACCCAAATCAAGGAGGAAGTGGAACGGGTCCAAAAAATGGTCGAACGGACACCAAAACGGACCCGAACGGGGTCCCGAATGAAGAAGAAAAAGGTTGTTTCACCTTTGTTTGAGGGTAGGGCTACCCCTTGTGGTAAAGTTCTCCCTTTTTGAGGGAAAGGGTCACCCAAATCAAGGAGGATGAGGAACAGGTCCAAAAAATGGCCGAACAGGGGTCCCGAATGAAGAAGAAAAAGGTTGTTTCACCTCTGTTTGAGGAAAGGGCTGACCATTGAGGGAAAGTTAATCCATTTGGAGGAAAATTACATGAAAGACAAAGTAAAGTTCACCAAAATCAAGGAGGATGAGGAACGGGTCCGAAAAATGGTCGAACGAACACCAAAACGAACCCGAACAAGGTCCTGAATGAAGAAGAAAAAGGTTGTTTCACCTTTGTTTGAGGGAAAGGCTGCCCATTGAGGGAAAGGTCTCCCCTTTGGAGGGAAATGACACCCAAGACAATTGAAATGTCACCCAAATCAAGGAGTATGAGGAACGGATCCGAAAAATGGTCGAATGGATCCGAACGGGGTCTCGGATGGGGAACGGGATGACAAAACAGATGAAGGGATGAATCTGGATGAAGAATTGGAGGGAGGATAGGAACATAAATGGACAAATGGATATGCCTAAATTTATCAAAATGAGGGCACAAATGAAGAACAAGATGAAAAATGGTCGAATGGACACCAAAACGAACCCAAGCAGGGTACGAAATGAAGCAGAAAAAGGTTGCTTTTCCCCTATTTGAGGGCAGGGCTGCCCCTTGAGGGAAAGGTCACTCAAAATTAGGGTAGGGTTTCCCCTTGAGGTCAAGGTCACCCAAACAATGGGTGGGTTCATCCAAACAAGGGGCAAGGTCGCCCAAACAGGAAAAACTGCTAAAAGTTTGACTTAGTCAAGATAAATAGCAGTTGAAATAGGGGGGAAAGGTCACCCTTGTGTATTGGTGTGAACCTAACTTAGTCAATAGTGATGGAAAAGAATGAAAACAACAAGTAAAACACCAAAACTGATTGAAAAGTACTGGTTTTTCACAAGAAAACACTTCAAGCAGCACAAGCATAGTTCTAGTGTTAAGGGTATGGTCAACATGATTCTTTATCTAGATTGAACAAGGTTGCTAAGGGAATCCCTAATATACACATGGTACATGGGGCCCAAATTGTGAACACCAATCTATCACAAGCATGAGTTGGGAGCAGCAAGCGAGAGGCTAGGAGCTCAGACCAACTCTTCATGTTTATCTAGGTATCACCCTAACTTCGATGCTCCACCAATTACGATGCTATTGGATTGAGGTATAGATTTTGCATTCCCCATTTTGTATACCCCATCGGTACGTGTGGTTGGGATCATCCCTTGGGGTGATGAAATCCCCAAGTAGGTCCCGCTAATAAAATGAAAAAATGGTAAAAGAACTAAGTGGACTACGATTTCTCTTCACCTAGGATCACCAAATGGTGCAAGGGGATTGGATACCTCAATAGTTCACTCCAAACACAAGAATTAGATTATTTGACCCTTTAATTAGTCATATGTTCCTAGTTTAAATAAAATGAAAGCACAAGACCAATTAAATAAAGTTTGTCCACCTACAACACACTTGTCAGTAGTTTTGTTTTCTATCTTTGACAAGTGAATTCTATTTTTAGGCATGGTAACCTCTATGTTTTGGTCATGGCCGCCCCTTTATGAACCTACAGACAAACAAGGGTTAGAAAACAACAAAAATAATATCCAAACAGTCTAGTTGTTTGGGCAAGGTCACCCCTCTGTGAACCTGTAGACAAGCAGGGGTCAGAAAAAAATAAAAATAGTAGCTAAATAGTTTGGTTGTTTGGGAAAGGTTGCCCCTCCTAGGAAAGGTCGCCCCTCTGTGAACCTACAGACAAACATGGGTTATAAAATAGCAAAAACAACAGCCAAATATTTTGGTTGTTTGGGAAAGGTTGCCCCTTTGTGAGCCTGCAAACAAACAGGGGTCAAAAAATAGCAAAAATAGCACCCAAACAGGCTGGCTATTTGGGCAAGGCCACCCCTCCTGGGCAATGTCGCCCTTCTGTGAACCTACAGACAAACAAGGGTCAACAAATAGCAAAAATAGTAGCCAAATAATATGTTTTTTGGGAAAGGCCTCCCCTCTTGGGCAAGGTCACCCCTCTGTGAACCTACAAACAAACAGGGGTTAGAATACAACAAAAACATCAGCCAAATAGTCCTTTTTTTGGGAAAGGTTGCCCCTCCTAGGCAAGGTCGCCCTTCTATGAACATGTAGACAAATAGGGGTCAAAAAATAGCAAAAACAACAACCAAACAATTTGTTGTTTTGGCAAGGCCATCCCTCCTCGGCAAGGTCGCCCCTGTGTATCAAAATATGCAAAACTTCAAAAAACAACAAACGTTAATGCAATGGACCCATGACGTGGGTCCCACTAGGCATGCCAAAAATGTGATCAAGAGAAATATGCTAATCTAAAAATGTAAAACAAAGTAGAAGGCAAGAGAAGCAAATAACACCTAACACCTCAAGATTGGGCTATGTTAAATAAAAATAGAAAGGAAGATAAAGACAAACAATAGATTATACCTTTTCTTCATGTTGATCCTTGGTTGGCCCTTGAAGATATTGTTGATATGTTCTCCTTAGATGATAAGCATGCAATGATGGTGGTAGATAAATGATTAATGGAGGTGGGTGAATGAAATAATGGATACTAAGATGCAAAATGCAATACTAAGAGGCTGCAATAAATGGCTAAAATGGCTTGAAAGGCTTGAGAGCATAAGTTTGGTATGAATGCACTAACTCCCCCCAATTAATGAGAAGAGGGGGCTATTTATAGAAGAAATTGTATTCTCTAGAGGATTCAATGGTCAATATTGAGCCACCATAGCCAAGATGGAGGGCTATGGTGATTTGAGGACTCAGAAGCCCTCACATCTTGCCATGTGGCAGGTGAAGTGTCCAAAGGACAAGGTGAGATGGCAAGGGTGCAAGTGACATGGAAAAGGCCATGTGGTCCCAAGGTACTTGCAAGTACCTTGGGATGATAGAGGATCTCCACAAAAATTAATCCCTTGTCCCCAAGTGGGGCTGAAAGTGACAAGTGAGGACTTTTAAAAAGTCCACCCTTGTCACCATGGGGATTGGAGATGGCCTTGGAGGAATAAAAGTTAATTTTTTAATTCACTTTTTGGAAGAGACCAAAGGGTAAAACAAGATTCCCCTAAAAGGGGTCTTTATCCTATGGGTACGATGTGACATATGACATGTCATTGGGAAGACAAATGCATGGGGGGAATAAGTGTGAATTTTTAATTCACATGGGGAAGAGGTCAACCAAAAATGGTAAGTACAAAGAAAGGTTGACCTAAGGACATACTAGAAAGGGTAAGTGATTAAGATTAGGATTGTGCAAACAGGTGATTAGGCTAATTAATGATGATTAGAGGCAAGTGGCTAGATATGGAGGATGTGACATTAATCCAAATTAAGGAAATGCATATCTTAATGAAGGATTAATTAAGTCAACCCAGATTAGTGAAAGGGTTATGGAGGATGGGACAAGGAGAGAGAAAGAATGAATTAAAATTTGAAAAGGATAATTGACTAAATTAAATAAATTTATTGATTTATTTAATTTAGAGAGGAAATGGTATTAAAGGATAAAGTATTTAATTAAATACTTTTGGGAACCTTAAGGAAAGGGGATGATATTAATTAAATGTGTCATTTAATTAATATGGATGGATGAGACAAATAAATGATGAGATTGTGACCATATGGAAGTGGTCAAATTTGGATGTCTACAATATCATCTTCAACCTTGAAAACATTCTCCAAGGTCAACTATGCACCTCAACCGTGAAAATTCAAATTATGTCAACGCCAAAATATTCCCACAATGGAAAGGGATAAAGGAAAACCACAAAAAACCTTAGCTAGGACCTAAATTCACTCATACATGCCATGCCATGCTTCCACAAACATCAAAGAAACTTCACAAGTAGTGTAAGTACCCAAGGTTATCCGAACTTATGTTAACAATTAACACTTAAGTACATGCTTCCTCAAAACCAAAGATGAATCATAGAAACCACATAACACTTGAACATGATCTAGCTTATTCCAGAAACACCTTGAAATCTAAAAATTTCATTCACAACAACTTTCACTTGAAGAATGTACACACCCAGTACACTCAAACAACTCTGCCATACACTATAACGCACGAAACTGACTTTCGAAGAACCAAACCATGAAAAAAATTATTTGAAGAAAGATACATACACTATCAGCACCATTCCATATTAGTAAGACCTGAAACCACTCAATGAAGAAATGCAAAGAAAAAACATTTCTCCCAGACACCTCTACAATATACAATTCAGACACTAGTGAACACACCTTCCTTTGTGCAATGATCTAGTGCACCAAATTCTAAATTCAACACCTTTGAGAACCTTTGATAAACATATCCAAATTACACAAGTAGATCTTCAACCCAGAATAAATGCAAGCCAAACCAGAACACTACTCTTCAACATAGAGAACCATTGCCACACATTGTTTCCTCTTTTTATTCATTTTTCTCCAAAGCACTTGGAAACCGAGCACCAAAAACATATCATCAACATCTTCACTACTTCCTCATCACCATCAAGCAAACTATAAAATAGAACTTCAACCATACATCCATAAACAAAAAATTATCAAAGCAACAGTAGAGGTTGACACTAGTAGTACTAATGACAACACAATGAAACTAATCAAAGCAACATCAGAGACAACAACAACACAATACCAACTGCACATCCTTGCAATAAACTCCTCATATAGTTGACATCAATGATAAAATAAAATATATTTGACATTGATGGCAGCATCAAATACTCATACTTGCAACAATATCCCCCTTTGTCATTGATGGCAACACAATATGTGAAAAACCATCAACAACAAACACAATAGCTCTAATCCTCAATGCTCATACCAACTCATTACTTCTGCTCTCCTACCTACACTATTCTCTCCCCCTTTCTCCTGAACTTTTTTCACATTTCTCTTTATCCCCCTTTGACATCAATGGAAGATATAAAAATATTTGGACCATTCATTCATTAATCATACTATTCACTACTTCTCTACAGCTTCCTTTCCTTTACTGTTCTGCATACTCCCCCTTAGCAGCACACACCAAACTACATCAATCAACAATCACTACATAAATACAAAACTCATTTATCCTAACTACAACAACCAATAATTCCACTACCTACTCCACCTAAGAGGTAGCCACCAACATCAGTCCAGACCAAAGAATGAATCTTGAGATCCACTAGATTGATGCATATCCTTATCCATCTAGTTGAAAGAAGGAGTAGTAACCCCCAACTTCTCTTAGAGATACCCAAAAGAATCCTTAGGAATATTATTAGTGAATATTTCAGCAACCTAATCCTTTGTAGGCACATATTCAAGCTTTACTTCATTCTCTACTACCTTTTCTCTAAAAAAGTGATACCATATTGAGATATTCTTTGTCCTTGAATGCATTATTGAATTCTTTGATATATTGATAGCACTTGTATTATCATAGAAAAAAATTGGTTCATCATATACCACTTTAATATATTTTATTGTTTTCCTCATCCACACACTTGTGTGTAGAAAGATGTTTCTACAATGTATTCTACCTCTGCAATAGATAAGACACTAAATCTTTTTTCTTGCTTAACCATGAAATCAATCTGCATCCAACAAAGAATGCACCATCACATGTATTTTTCCTATCATCTACACAACCAACCCAATCTACATTTGTGTAAGCACTCAGAGTAAATTTGGTATCCTTTAGATACCACAAGCCATGATCTGGAGTACCCTTCAAGTATTTGAATATCCTCTTCAATGCTGCAACATGTGATTCTCTAGGATATTCTTGAGATCTAGCCACAAGACAAATTACATGCATGATATCCATTTTAGTAGTAGTTAGGTATACTAGTCCTCCAATCATTGATCTATAATTTCTCTGATTAGCCTTAGGAGATCCATCATTCTTGCTCATCTTGTAACCAATAACCATAGGGGTACATATTGGTTTAGAATATTCCATTCCAAACTTCTTCAACATTTCCTTGACATACTTTGATTGTGAAATAAAAATACCTTTGTTTATCTGATTAATTTGTAGCCCAAGGAAGAAATTAATCTCCCCAAACATAGACATTTCAAACTCTTTTTGCATCTCCTCTACAAATTGCATACACATAGCTTCATTTCCTCCAAAAATTATATCAATATATACAACCACAATCAAGATTTGATATTTTCAACTATGAAGTAGAGATTACTATTTTCAGTACCTTTATTGAATCCTTGATGTAACAAGTATCTATCCAACCTTGCATACCAAGCTCTAGGAACTTGCTTCAATCCATATAAATCCTTCTTCAATCTACATACCATATTTAGTTTATCTGATAATTGAAATCCTTCTGGTTGTTCTATGTATACTTCTTCCAAATCACCATTCAAGAAAGAGAAATTCACATCCATTTTATAAAATTTGAAATCCTTATGTATTGCAAAAGCCTAAAACATTTTGATAGCTTCCATTCTTGCCACCAGGGCAAGTGTTTCCTCAAATCCTATTCCTTCTATTTGTGAGTAGCATTTACATACAAGATTTTCCTCCTTTCTTACCACTTCTCCACTCTCATTCAATTTGTTCCTTAATACCCACTTAGTTCCAATTAGATTCTTGATTTTTCATCTTGGGACAAGTTCCAGTACTCATCCTTGCATGCTTCAATCATTGTTTTTTGTTCAACTTCAAAAATTAAACATAGATTTACCTATTCTTTTGTAGTTTTCCTTCTTGTTAGTACAAATTTTCTTTTATAAGCAACGAATTGTTCTTTAAAATGATTCTTCTACACATACTTAGGAGTTTTAGGAACCTTTTTTATAGCTTCTTCCTCTTCAATATATACTTTTTTTTTAAATTTTTCTCTGGAAGTAGACTCATTTGACTCATATCCATCAATTACCACCAAGTTATTCTATAGGTCTTAAACAACTTTGACACTTGCACTCTCAACAATTTTTCTTAGCCTCTTGTTGTAGCACCAGTAGGATTTTCTTTTAGTATAATATCCAAGGAAGATACCTTCATTACACTTTACGAAAAAACTCTCCTAAGTTTTTATCTCTTCTTTAATATAAAATTTTCTTCCAAACACTCTGAAGTATTTACTAGTAGGAATCCTCATACCATAGTTCATAAGGATTCTTGGTGCTATTTTCTCTTTTGTGCACTCTATTAAGTATTAAAACAATAGTATGAATTTCTTCTCTCCAATAGACTTCTGATAGATTTTATTCTTTCATCATTGTCCTTGTTGCTTCTTGAATAAACATGTTCTTTCTTTCAACCACTCCATTCTAGTAACGAGTCTTAGGGATAGATAAATGCCTCTTTATTCCATGATTCTCACAAAAGATGTTAAACTTGTTGGAGGTGAACTCTCCACCTCTATCCTGCCTTAAAAATTTTATTTTTATATCCATTCATTCTCAACCATAACTTTGAATGCTTTAAAATTATTTAGAGCTTCTAATTTTTCTTTGAGAAAAGTAACCCATGTCATTCTAGAACAATCATCAATCAATAGCATGAAATACCTTTCACCTTGAATAATTCTTACTTTTGTAGGACCACAAAGATCTATATGCACCAATTCCAATAGTGTGGTAGAATATTGTTCTTTGAATTTTAAACTTCTTGCTTTCTTTCCAACTTGGCATTCCTTATAGATAACATTGATAGGTTTTTTAATCTTTGGAAGATCTCTCACATCTTGAACTAAACTTATCCTTAATAGGCTATCAAAATTTAGGTGAAAATTTCTTCTATGCCATAGCCAACTCTCATTCATCTAATTCATGAAAAAATAACCATAAAAACCTTTGAGCTAATAGACATTTACATCTATCCTTCTTCCAATAGAAATCATAGTTCCAGACCCTTTTCTAATCTCATAGCCATCATCTTGAAACATAAGATTTTATTCTTTACCACACATTTTTCCAACACTCAAGAGGTTATGTCTTAAACCATTAACATAAAGAACATAATTAGTGTTATTCTTTCCATCAAAATTGAATGAACCTTTTTGACATATCTTAGCAGATGTATCATCACCAAACCTAACTAGTCCTCCATATTTTTCAAGTTTAACAAACTTACTCCTGTCACCAGTCATATGATTATAGCATCCACTTTCAATGATCTAGTAGTTCTTCTCTTGTCTAGCATGAAAAGAAGACACCAAAGTTCCTTTAGTATTAACACTTTCTTTTGGAGCCCTTTCCTTCACACGTCTCTTAGAGAGTAGAAATAGTTTCATCTTTTCATCATCAGATATACTTGCATATTCTCTAAAATAATAACTTTTCTTACTCATCTTATTTTTGTTCTCCCTATTTTTATTATTCAAAGCTTTTTTTGGACATCTTGAAGCATAATGACCTATCTCTCCACAATTGAAACATTTTAAAGGCAACTTACCAGTATACTTTCCAGTACTCTTTTTAATTATTCTTAGAAAGTTACCTTCCACATCATCAATATCCTCCTGATATGATTCCATGGTCTTCTCTACTTTTCCAACCTTAAAAGTAGTCTCAAATTTTGCACTACTTGTACACAATTATCTCATTTCAAAAGTAGCTAAAGAACCATACAACTGATCTCTAGTGTATTGATTCAAATTTTGTAATTCTTCAATAGAAAAACATTTATGACTATAAGCTTAAGGATGAGTTCTAAGTACCTTCTTCACCACTTCTTCTTTCAGTTCTCCACCAAGACCTCTAATTCCATTGACAAATTCATCCACATCCTATAAGTAGCTTGTGATTTCTTCATCTTCAAACATTCATAGGGTCTCAAACATGATCTTCAAATTATGCATCTTATCTTGCTTGATCTTATCATCTCCTTCATAAATTATTTCTAACTTTACCCAAATTTCTCTAGAAATTTTCATATTCATAACTTTCACCAATTAAGAATTAGCAAGACCACTTAAGAGAGAATACCTTTCTTTATCATTGTTTTCATAGACCTTGATCTCATCATCAATGTTGGGACCATTTGCAAGAATAGTATATCCTCTCTCAACTGACCTCTAGATTTCAAATCCAAGAGAAACTAGAAAACCTTCTATCCTAGTCTTCCAAAATGCATAATCTGATCCATCAAACATAGGAACATATTTCTTGTGCACCATCCCAGATCTACCTCAAGCAGTTAAGCTCTCTTCCAAGGAACCTTCCTCTGATACCAATTTTTGAATGCACAAGAAAACTGAGAGGGAGATGAATTAGTTGTACCTTTAAACTTTGAAAGCTTTGCAAACATTCAGATCCACATCAAATTGATTACCCTTAATCTATTAGAATGATTTAGCATGAAAGAAAATAAAAAAAATTGAAAGACATCAACACCATGCACAAATAAACACTAGATTTATGTGGAAAACCCAATATGAGAAAAACCATAGTGAGGATTAGCTCAAAATATAAAGTAATATCAAGACAAAACACAATAGGGTTCACTACCAAAGGGCACACTACCCAAAAGAAAATAATTCTCACTACAAAATGCTCACTGGAAAACTAGAAAAGAAGATATAGAAGAGTGTTACAATGATAAATTCATCTCAATGCAATGGAGAAATCTACCACAACATCACTAACACCTTGATAGTCTTCCTAAAGAATTGTAGACACCTTCTGCTCACTACATTTAGTAATCTAACACATGAAATCTTGCACTGCACTACACAAGCTCACAACCTACAACTCAACACTTTGCATCATAATCATCTATCTTGTCATCCCTCAACAAATCAGCACTTATTTATATCATCTTCAACCTTGAAAAAATTCTCCAAGGTCGGATATGCACCACAACTATGCAAATTCAAATAGGTCGGCACCAAAACATTCCCACTATGGAAAGGAATGAAGGGAGACCACAATTCACATTAGCTAGGACCTAAATTCACTCATACACACCACAAAACACTTCCACACATTAAATAAACTTTGCAAGTAGTGTAAACACCCAAGGTTAGTCGAACCTATGTTAATAATTAACACTTAAGTACATGCTTCCTCCAATCCATATATAGCTCAAAAACACCACATAACACTTGAACATGATCTAGAATATTCCAAAAACACCCTAAAATCCAACAATTTCCTTCGCAACAACTTTCACCTGAAGAATGTACACACCTAGTACACTCAGACAATGCTGCTATACATTATAACTAAAGAAAATGACTTTCAAAGAAAAAAACCACAAAGAACTTAATTTGAAGAAAGATACACTATTAGCACCCTTCTAGATCTTTAAGACCTTAAACCACTCTATGAAGAAATGCAAAGGAAAAACCTTTCCCCCAAACACCTCTACAATATACAGTTCACACACTAGTGAACACACCTTCCTCTGTGCAACAATCCAACACACCAAATTCTGAATGCAACACCTTTGAACACCTCTTATCAACATATCCAAACCACACAAGAAGATATTCAACCCAAAATAAATTTGGAGCCAAACCATAATGCTACTCTTCAACACAAAACACCATTACAACACATTGTTTCCTCTTTTTATTCAATTTTCTCAAAAACACTTGGAAACCAAGCACTAGAAACATATCATCAGCATCTTTAGTACTTTATCATCACCATCAATCCAACTACAACATAGCAGCTCAATAATACATCCATAAACAAAAACTTATCAAAGTAGCACTAGAGGTTGAAACCTATAGTATTAATGAAAACATAATAAAACTAATAAAAGCAACATCAGAGATAACATCAACTCAATACCAACTACACATCCTTGTAATAAACTCCTCATATAGTTGATATCAATGACAACAAAAAATCTTGTTGACATCAATGACAACACCAAAGATTGTTGATATCAATGACAACACCAAAGCTTGTTGACATCAATGACAAGACCAAGTACTCATACTTGCAACAAGGCACTCATTTTATAAACATAGATAATATGTTTGTAGGTACCGTGGGATTAGATGGAGATGGTTAGTGGAAAATTATTCATGCACATTGGGTGCTAATGATATAATTGGTGGAGCATTAGGATTTAGAGACTATCCCACTCAACCTATCTATAAGGTAGATGATTATCACCCTTGAGGATGTATGGAGGATATTGTGCATCCCCATTAGAGGTTACTTTATGGAGTATGAAATTACAACAAGGTGAGGCTACCTAGAGAATATTTTATGATGGTGGATTTTTCGATTAGAGGAGTAGAGATGGACTTCAAGTTAGTGATGCATAATTTTACCATACTACCTTTATATTTTGTAGGGCTAATTCGTGGGGTATTTATCCCAAATCAAATATCATGTGAATTTCTTGGTAGATGGCGATATGTATTATATTGTATGTTATTAGAGGTTACAATCTATGGTTGGTGCTACAACATTATTTGTACACTTATATTTAGATATTAATCTAGTGATGTATAGAGGTGGGAGGAGTCTGAGATGTGGGGTGACCTTATTACATATGTAGGAATATGATCACATTATAGTGTTGAGGCCAATATCCATAAGGCAATAAGTGAGTGAGTAGCCTTATGTGTATCTTTATGTTTTTTCTATATGTCACATGCATATGGAAGATACATGACAATAATGGAGAGTCTTCGATGAAATGTATGATATGACCTAATGACTATGGTGGCTATATGAGGCATGAAAATATGATGATAAAAATTTATCATATATTCATTGACATGCTTAAATTTTTAGGCCAAACTAGCCATATTATTGAGTAGTATTTACTAGCTAGGGTGATGTGGTAATTTGATTAATAATAGGTTTTTCAAGGGTGGTAGTTGATATTTGCATGGGTGATACAAGAGATATAGTTATGGTGAATGATGGTAGATATTATTTTTAATAGTGGATAGTGGCTTTAGATGCATGGAATACCTTGGGCATTATTAGAGATAGAGGATGCAAGGAAGATATATTAGTATATTATATGTTAGGCCCATCATTGATTGGTGTGATTGAAACCTCTAAAGAAAGGGGATGGAGAGGTGGACGGTGAGATGGATATTGATTATTAGGGAGGTGGGGATGGAGAGGAGGGTGAGGAGGATGGGTATGCATATGGAGATGGAGAGAAGGGAGAGTATGTTCAAGTGTAGCTAAGGAGAATTTTGTCCCAGTTATAAGAGTTCCAAGAGTAGAGAGATTAGACACTAAGTGAGCTAGTGGAGAGAACAACAAAGAGGGATATTCTTCAAACTAAGTTGACAAGAGTGTAGGATATGATGTGTAGTTAGATCAAGTAACAAGTCAATGTGACCATACTATCATAGATAATGATTTAGAAAGGGATGAGAAGGATTCTTATAGAGGAAGATGGATAAAATCTAGCCTAAGTGGATGGTATGGATGGATATTAGCTAAAATAGCTAGTAATAGTGATGGTAGACTAATATGTGGCCATATTAGAGTAGGATGTGACATGTTTTCTCTAGCAGAGGGATAATGCAAAGTTGACTCACTTGATGTAGGAGAAAAATGTTGTGGGAGGGATACTAACAACACAAGGGATGACCCAATATTTTTTCAGATATGCTATAGGAATATTAAGATGCCATTAGATAATTATGAGAGGATTAGTATTACATGTCTCTATATGAGGAATTAGTACTAGTAGGATAGAGATCTTTGATTTTTATAGATAATAGTAGGTCAAGGAGGATAGGGTCTATGAGATTAGGGTCATTGATTACCATGGATCCACCACCACCTTCTAGTCCACCACCACTAGGAGGAGTACCAAGGTCACCAACACTTGAAGAGGGTGGGAGCACAAGTTATAGATTTTTTTTAATTTGAATACCTATGGGCTGATATGTATGTGAAACTTGATCTCTATTATACAAACATTCAGTGAAACTTGTATCATGACTTTACATTTATATATATGAGATGATTTTTGTGGTGTATTATATGATGTGTTTGATGATGTATATATGTTATGGATGTGTATGATTTTTATATTTATGGATGATGTTTGTGTTTATTAATGTTATAGGTATTATGGATGTCTATTAGGTTTATGCTTATGGATGTTACACGTGATGTTTGTGAATGTTATGTATGCACATAATTGATATGGATGCATATGATTGATATGGATTCTATGATGTGATGGATGTATATTTTAGATATGTGATGAATTGTGATATGTATTAATTATGATTAGATGTAGGTTGGACACACATATGATAGATGATAATTCATGTTATCATTATTATTATTTGTGATGGGAGAAATATAATTGATACAACAATAAGGGTTAGAAATCAAGAATACCCAAAAACAATGAAAGATCAAATCCCACTCACTAAATGAAAGAGAATGCATACAAGGGTTAGAAAACAAGATGAAAACAATTCAAAAACTCAAACCAATGTGCAGACCTTGCCTTCCATTTTCATGGTGATAAAATGTTTGATTGCTTGATCATGAAGCTCCTGTTGGTATTTTTTACTACAACCCAAACGTATTTCCCAAAAGCTTCTATGAACTTTCCACATTCAATAATAAAAGTCTAGGAAACGTATGGCCAACTTGACAAGAACAGTGATAAGGCTAATTCTCCTACACTTCGGACTCTACAAAATCTAGGAGGGTATTCCCTAAAATGTGCTCTTAACATACAACATTAAATGATTCAATTACACATGGATAAACAACAGATAGATTCCCCAATTATGCTGAAAGGATGCGATCCTTCAAGAAATTGGCTATTCCTTGAAAAGGCTTAGGTCTAGTTAATAGAGAATCACAAACACAACTAAAGTAAATTGATAGGAAATTTTTGAATAAAAATATCTTGAAGCCATAACATAAAACATGAGAGAATAAAACGCGATCATAATTCCAATGCCATATCCCAAAGCGTGGAGTCAAAAGAGAAAACTAAACTATAGGGCGAATTTCATCTTAAGCATCTATGATTTATATGAATTGCATTACAATCCACATATCTATACCTGAATTTATTACTTCTTTATGAATCCTATTGTTAGCTTGCATGAACTTACTGATTAACTGAAGCATTTAACCGATCCTTTGAACTAGAGCTATTGTTAAATGTAATTAATAGTAAAGAACAAATGAAGATCAATGGAAATCATCTTGGATCAATATTTCATTAATAATCCATACAAAGTATCACAATAGGAGAGAAAAAAAACTCAAAACATTCGCATGTTAAACACAAACATTCTTAAGAACCCAATGATTGACTGAGATCTCTTATCTGACTCAAAACCTTCTAAAACCTAGACTTAGATTCATACTCTCTATATTACTAGACTCCTATTTCTCATATCTCAGATATTTCAATAGACCTCTCTCATGGCCCAGAATTCCCTTTTATAAAACAAGGGATCCAACAAGCCTCAGGCCGGAGAGTACACATGTTCATTTGTAATTGGACTGCTAATTCCTAATTCAGTTACAATTCCATCATGCGAGTGAGAATCATAAGGCAAGAATCATCATTAGTTGTTATGGAAGAAAAGAAACCGCCCTCCAAAGGGCCACTTGTTCACGTCGAAAAAGGCATCTTTAACCATTGCAACACTTTATTCCACCTTTGCACTTTGTTCTTGAATTTAAAAGGAGAATGCATATTTTCAAATATAACCTCTAAGGCCAGACCTATATTATACATGACCAAGTTGCATTTCCCACACATAGTATTCATATTTCAAATTCATGTGTAAACACCTTTTTCCATAATTCCAAATCATCCTCCAATGGCCAATTAAAAGCCATAACCTGATCAATATTATCTCGATGTGGTGCATAATTCACCATTACTGATGTGGCCTTCTTATCAAAGTTCTCTAAGAAACTGATGACAAATGATAGTTTCTCCAGTGTATTCTCCAGCATACCAATGTCATCATTTTTCCATATCTCATGGGTCTGAGCAATCATGATATTAGTCATCTGATCTTTCCAAATCTACAAAGGTTTTATCTCATCCTAACTATGCAAAATATGTGGCAAAGGAGTTAAGTCCTTTCCAACATATATAGCATTTAACCCTTTGATCTTTAACTCCATAAGGGCAACATACCCCTGAAACTTCTGCTCCATAAATCCCTTGAAAAATTGGTAAGTTGATATAACCATAGGATACTTATCCCCATCTTGTTTTGCTCCTACTGCCATGAGTTTCAATTTCTCAATTATGGGGCTCCAGCTGTCTAGCAATGGGGTGGCCACCTCTCTATCTCTTGGGAGCATCCTAAGTGCTTACAACATTACAGCATAATTTGTATGAACACTATTCATTTTTCCCTGGACCTTCCTGCTTAAATGTTTTAGCACAGTGTCCACAATTACCGAATTGCTCCTTCCTGCAGACTCCCAGATTTGCTGCACCATCTCCTTATATTCCTCAACTTGCTGAATTAATTTCTCCCTAGAGAGTTCTTTTCCCAGGCTATTAGCCCTTTCAACTGCAATAGGAACTTTTTCCATGTTATATGGAACAATAACTAAGGAATGTCCTCGTGAAGAGGGTTGAGATTGCTCCACAGGTGGGTCAGAGATAGTGCGGCTAAAACTAGCCTACCCTTGAGACCTCAATGTTTCCATTTTCTATTTTAATAAGGCCAACTCAGTTTCTAGCTCTGCCACCTTTTGTTGACTCTTATTATATTCAATAATAATGTCATTATATTAGCCTCTAAGAGTATCCTGATCCTTGGTCAGATCCTCAACAGTTGCTCTGGTGAATTTGGCAACATTTACTACCATATCAGTAGCCTCTAATGTTGGGGTATTATCAACTCTTCTTATAACTAAGTGACCACTAAAATCAGATGGTTCTGCAACAATTGGTTTCTTAGATCCAATGGACAGAGACTAGATTGCAAAAGCATCCCACTCTTCACTAAAATTTGACCCTTTGAGCACTAGCATAGCTTCTTCATCAGTTGCAAGAAGTGGCCTACTGGCCCTTCTTATTCTATCGAACACCACAACATCGGCAATATCCCATTCAGGAAGTAACAATACTCCACTCTTATGTACTAATGGTCGGCCCTACTCTGGTGTTATTTCTTTGATTTTTTCCTTCATCTATTCTCTAACCTTAAATTGATTTACCTTCTCTGGAAGCTTAGGGTGCAAACTTCTTTCTTGTGCCACTTTCTCAGCATATAATGAGACATGTGCTCTCCACACAAAATATTTAAAAGCACTGGTCTGGATAAAAGAGTCATCCATCATGAACTCTCTGCTGGCCTCCATTCTTAGATCATCATTATTTGTTATTCCCCTAATTTCATCTTTTCCCAACCTTAGAGCAACTGCCCCAGAACTTGATGGAGTTTCTAGTGGAAAAGATGGCGTTCCTTGATGCATTTTGTCAGGAGTAACAATGATCTCTTCATCCTCATCACCATCACAATCAACCAACTTTTTTCTTTCAATTTTTTGTCTCTTTGGTGATGAGGGACATGTCTAGTCAACAATTCTTAGAGGGGAATCCAGATCAACAATATTTAGCAATAACTACCCCGAAGAAGATGGTGCAACACTTTTAGCAACTTCACCAGCCCTACTTCCCCTTTTCCTAGAGAAAACCTTTATATTGTTTTGAGGCTGATGTCAGAGTAAAGCTTTTAACTTAATTGTGTTAATTAAGTTATCTTTATTCCCTTCTTAATATTTCAATTTAGTTTGCATAAAGTGACATTTAATAATTATATTAATTATTAAATGTTCTCCTTTTAGGGTTTCCCTTTTAGGGTTTCTTTTAGGGTTACACTTTAGGGTTTCTTGATCTCCTTTTATAAGGATTGATCTCATTGTATTATCACATCAATTCATTCTCTCATTCTCTCTGATATATACATTTTCAGTTTTCAGAGAACCCTTGATTGTTTGTCTCCATCTCTTCTTTTGTGATAGGTTATTTTCATGCAGGTGATCTTCGGGGTTTGTGAAATTCTATTTTCTCAACTTCTACATGGTATCAAAGCTCTAGACCTGCTGCTTCCTATTCTTGTTTTGAAGATTTTTGGAGCTTCAAGGGTTTGGGGTTTGTTTTTTTGATCCAGGGCATACCTGAAATTTCCAAGAATTTTCAGCCCAAACAGACCTTGCCATTGCGTCCACAGTGGTCCAAAACCCCTAAATCGACTGTTCATTCATCCATTTTGGACAAAGTCAAATTTTGGAGCAATTTTTTTTTGCAAATACGGTCGTACGGCCGTCCATCTGCCTGCCTGGTAAAAAAAAATTGGAATTTGTTTTTCTGCATCTTTTCAAAATTATTTTTCTCGTCAAAACAAAAAAAAAAATTCTCTGCAAAAATTTTCGCAGTTTTTTTCATTGTAAAAGTTTGATTTTTTTTACAAAAAAAAAATTAAAAAAAAAAGCCTTTTTAAGGTGTGCTCAGGCCTGCAGGTCCGCCTGCAGTGTTTTTCAGTCTATTGGTACTTTTTCCATCTGTATCTTTGTTCCAGGTGTTTTCCTTTGTTTGCCATCTAATTCGAGTAGTGTTGTTTGGGGCACTCATGCAGATTGTTGTCTTCTTGATCCTGATCATCTTATCTTCAACGGAGGTTCTTCAGCACCATAGTAGTCATCTTTCGACAATTGTTTGCAGCTTCTTCTGCTTTAGTGATGTTTTTCATGGCTTTTTGCATCTCTTTTTGGAGTAGAGCTTTTCCCATGAGGTTTTCTCTATTTCTCCACTTTACAGAGATTTGGTTGTATTTGGGTACCTGATCTGGCCTAGTTACCGGGACCCATGTTTGCCTTCTTGCATTGTAGTGACCTTTTCTTTCTTACATTTGTTTGTAGCTGCACTTTTACTCATCTTAAGGGGGGTGTTAGAGTAAAGGTTTTAACTTAATTGTGTTAATTAAGTTATCTTTATTCCCTTCTTAAGATTTCACTTTAGTTTGCATAAAGTGACATTTAATAATTATATTAATTATTAAATGTTCTCCTCTTAGGGTTTCCCTTTTAGGGTTTCTTTTAGGGTTACACTTTAGGGTTTCTTGATCTCCTTTTATAAGGATTGATCTCATTGTATTATCACATCAATTCATTCTCTCATTCTCTCTGATATATACATTTTCAGCTTTCAGAGAACCCTTGCTTGTTTGTCTCCATCTCTTCTTTTGTGACAGGTTATTTGCATGTAGGTGATCTTCGGGGTTTGTGAAGTTGTATTTTCTCAACTTCTACAACTGATAAGTAGGCCTCTCCTCCAACCTTACTTTAAGGTATTCCTCGATATTTTGTGACTTTCCCCTCTCTTCCACAACCCGTTCATCCTTCAAAATCCCCACCAAACTCTCAAAATTGTCAATGGCATACATAGCCCTATTGAATTCACCAATAATACCAAGTTTAGGATTGAAAGTAGGTATCTTTTCTTGCTTTCTCTTCACCATATCCGTGAAGGTGAGGTGTTTTTCCTTTTTCTCATCTTCTTCATCTACATGAAAAATGTTCCTAATAATATCTTCACAAAAGTAGAAATTATGGACAAAAGTTCCAGTCTGGTGCTTAGCCTTCATTTGAGGTATAAAACCCTCATGATCATGATTCCTAGGGCATATAGTCTTTAATCCATAAGGTCTAAGCAGTGTGTACAAATCCATCCATCGTCCCTTTGCCATAAGAAAATCTACAAATGTTGTATACTTAGGGAAGCAAGACCCTTTCTTCTATTCTACTCGTAAATGTACTTCTTGAGCACACCCCAACTGTCTCATGATTTCTAGAAATCCAATTCTTAGAGGCACATCCCTCGAAAAAACATAAGGGTTGACATTGTTCCATACACTCTGAAAATTTTTGTATTATGGTAAGGGATAATATCTCCCCAATTATCTGTCAATTTCAATTCAGGCCTTCTCTCCATCAGCCTCAAGAAATCATGAATTTCCTTAGGAATCCTTGGAGGATCAAGAACTAGAGCCTTCTTCAATTTGGATCCAAAGACAATTTGGAATGTTACATAATCAAACTTGTGATCATGCATATCAAGGTTCCTAGTCCAATATTGGACAAGCATTTCAATATTACCCTCCTTCTACTTCAACTCCATATCCTTTTCAAACACTACCTAAACCCTATATAGAAACATGTGAATTAACAGGGAATACCATTTGAAACAAACCCACTTCTTTCCTTCCTTTAGAGCCACTAGAAACCCATGCATCTTCTCTTCCAAATAAGAGGCAAAGTCATATACCACATTAAAACCTAGATGTTGAATGTTTACAGCCATGTAGATGACATCGGTAGGCAGAGTATTCTTCAAACTAATTCCCAGAACTTGGCACAAGGAATAAACTGTCTTCTTGAAATAGCTTAGAGAAATAGTTTACAAGAAAAGGCTCTGGCTCATTCTTGCCAATTACCACCTATTTTTTATTCTTTCCTTTTCCCTAGGTTGCCAAATGAGGTACCAAAAGAGATGTTCTGAACAAACCCTTGGTGTTTCTATATTCTTCTCTGAAGGCCTTGAGATTTATGGCAACCATATCTTGGCTCCATTCATGTAGACCAAATATTTCTGCAATTTCCTCCCTAGTTATCTTTTCCATTTCTATGCCATAATGAGTTCTAAAAACTTTGGTTATAGGGTCATACCTCATAGAAACATCCTTCAATAAATCTATATCCAAGTAAACATTAGGAACCACCAGCCTGCCCAAATCCAGCCTCCACAGGTTACACAAAAGAACACATAAATTTCTATTCCCAAACCAAGTTGAGAACAACTGCCATCCAGTATATGGTAATTCAGTGTCTCGAGCCACACATTGCTTGTCAGTTAATCCTTCCATGACCAATGGCCCATAGAACAAAGCTTTTCCCTCAGGCCTTTTGCTAGTAGAAGGCATTAATAAATCTATAATATCCTTGGAAAAGGGTCTGGTACTGGCCTCAAAGCTAGTGCTTCGGGCCTTGGGCACCATTTATACAAGATAGAGAAATAACTCGAGCTAGGGTTTTTTTTATATATCTAACAATTATAACTCACACCCTATAGCTTTAAACAAAAAATGCTTCACAATTCTAGAAGCCTCGGCAATTATCAAGACAAGCCTAATGATACTTTAAAGAAAATCTACTTCAACAATCCTTCAAGATCGGAATAAGAAGCAGTCGATAATATTTCTTCAAGCAACTACAAAACCTTCTAAAAACATAAGAAATGGTATGTGTTACTTATGGTTTTCACTTGTAGAACATTAATGACAGTGAGGCTGGAAAATCACAAAGATGGCTTGCTTCGCTTGGCACCAAGCAATTCTTCTTCATCATGGAGATACACACAAAAATAGCAATTTGCTGATCTTTTAGCATTTAATTATGAGAGTAGAGTCAAACTCAACCATTACTATTCACTCGCATGAGATAAAATGGCTATAGTACAACACTAGCCTATTTCAAATGCGAGTCATTGATCAAAAATAATGTAGGCCAGGAGAACGGCTCAGGTTGAGCCAAAATAGATTAAAAATGCCATGTTCATTCACCAGTCTTTAGGTGAACAGGAAACCACCTACCGGACACCACATCAACACAGAATGGGCCTCACCTTGGTCTTCCTTCATATAGCATCGGCGTCCATGCATCAACAATTCACACACCTCATAGAATTATTAAAACTAAAGTTTGAATTGTACAAGGTCAGTGAGGAATGACCACGATGCATCAATAAAGAAACAGCTGTCAGCACCAACATCCATCATTGGTCAGTGAACAAAACTAGTCCCCACAATCATATGCAAAAGGTGGCAGCATCTCGCATGCCTCGCAACACTTTTATAACATCAGCAGAAAACCTTGCTAGGTCTACGAGGAACGGTCAAGATGCGGATCACTCCATCCAATGGCCATGCAATCTGCACATGCGAAAAATTTATTTATAAAAGGGGGACTGACTAGGTGGATGGGAAATGACCCTCAAAGTCGAAAATATTTTTTAAAGGTTAATCTAAAACATTTTCCCAACCCGACACTATGGAAAATACAATACGACGCAAACCGAGAGGAAAAGTAAAGAGGGGCCAGTAAAGTCACGATCAAAAGGGATTAAAACCACACTTAAACGATCAACCACCATCAATAATAAGTCAGCATTTGAAAAGAACACCTATGACCTAGACTCATTTGTAAAACCCAAAACGCAACCAATTAGAGCCAAGGATAAAATAAACTCACAAGGGGAAGAATTTAAAAGCTCCACCAGTGGCTCCGACTAGGGATGTATGCCTCCTGTGGGCATAGCAAGATTCCAAATTCTATATTTACGCAAACCAAAAATAGGGAGAACCAAAATCGGGGACTTGTCCGAACAAGACAAGCAGACAAAAGCATAAACAAAAGAAAACACATGCACATGCAAAAAGAGCTACTTCAAGAGAAATAGTATTTCAAGAACTGTCCATGTACTGGTAGTTCAAGAACTTCACCTACAAGTGACTATAATAAATATGAATCTTCTCCATGTGTATCCATGATTATATATGGGCCTAGCCAGAGGGGATCCAACTTTCCATGTTTTCCCTTATCTTCTGATCTTACATTCCAAAGCAACACCATTGCTCCAATATCAAATTTCCTCTCAACTGCCCTTTTGTCACAGAGGTGCTTTACCTAAAGCTATAGTCTTTCATTTCTCTTATGAGCCTCTCTTCTAGTTTCATCCAATTGATTCAATTCATCCATTTTGTGCTGCATCTCATCACATACATCATCATCATATTCCTAGAAAAATTCGTACATCTTCAACAGGTTGTTTTGTGGGATACGTGCCTCCATCCCATAGACTAGGTTAAAAGGTGAATGACCAATTGCCTTCTTGACAGTTGTCCTATCAGCCCACAGTGCTAGTTTAATTTTGAATCCCAAGCCTTTTTGTTCTTCTTGATCATACATTTGATGATCTTCATCAGGCTCTTATTACTGAACTCTCCCAGTCCATTTCCTTAGGGATGATAAGGGGAAGAATATGAAACAGTTATACCATATTGATTACATAAATTAACAAATTCTTCTGACCTGAAACACATTGCATTGTCTGAAACAATTCTTTCAGGTACCCCGAATCGGCTTAAGATATTATCAGTCAAAAAATCAATAACAACTTTACTTGTGGCCCTTCTAGCTAGGATTGCTTCAATCCATTTAGTAAAGTAATCAGTTGCCACCATTATCCATGCATGTCCTCCACTAGATTTTTTGGATATCTCCCCTATGAAGTCAATACCCCATTGTTGGAAAGGATTTGAAATAGACACATGTCTCAAAGGCAGATTACCTAAAAATTTCAACTTACTGGAAAACTTCTGACATGCGTCACACCTTTTGAAATACCTATGAGCATCCTTGAATACAGTAGGCCACCAGTAACCTGCTCTTAAAATTTTATGAGCCATTGTCTTAGCCATGTAATGGCCTCCACAAGCTCCTTTATTCATTTCATTAGTAGATCCTCAGCTTGGTCTCCATCCACACATCAGAGTATAATACCTTTAGGGTTCCTCCACCAGAGCTCACCATCAATAATGGCATATCTAATTGCTCGTAGTTTAAGGTTTTTTTTCTTATCAAGAGGCATACCTTCAGAACATTGCATCATTTCTAAATACTCAACAATTCTCCTATACCAGCCACAAGTTTGCATATCACAAATAGGTGCTATGTTTTTTGCTCTATCTGGTGTATCTGATTTGCCTCCAGATTTGTTTCAGCCATTAATTTGGCTAAACCTTCACCCCTTACAAGCTTAGTGATTTGTATGTCAATATTAAACTCTTGGATTCTATTTATCCATCTACATCTCCTTCATGTAGTCTCTTGCTGGGTAAAAATATATTTAACTGCAGTCGTTGGCACATATGCAACAAAAATTTCTCCCATCAGGTAGGGCTTGAAATTATTAACTTCTTTTACTAGGGAATATGCCTGCTTCTCTAATATATAATATTTTAATTCCGCAGCTTGCAATGATTTGCTAAAGAATGCAATTGGCTGCTCAAAACCATCATTGTTTCTCTGCAATAACACTCCGACTATAGTATGAAAAGAGGAAAAAGTAAACAACTAGAATGGTTTTGAGTAATCAAGTGACTTGAGAACAGGGGCATTCTTGATTGCATCTTTGATAGCTAGGAAGGCTTTGGATGGCTTGCATGTCCATACTATATTTTCTCATTTTTCCAGCATCTTAGATATTGGGTGGACAGTTTCAGCAAAATTTGTGACAAACCTTCTTAGAAAATTTATCTATCCAAAGAAAGATTGGATGCCCTTTACATTTCTTGGCTGTGTAATTCTATCAATAGTAGCCACTCTTTTAAGATCAATCTGAACCCCATCCTTTGAAACAAGATGCTCCAGCAGTTTTCCTTCTTTTACCCCGAAGGCACACTTCCTAGGATTCAAATATCCCATATTCCAAAGCTCTAATAAAAAAATTCTCTAAATGAGAACAATGGTCCTCCTCACTCTTGCTATGGGAAGTAAGATCATCCTGGTAAATTGCAAGGAACAGATCCAAAACATTAGCAAAGGCTAGATCCATATCCCTTTGAAAATTTTCTCCAGCATTTATTAGTCCAAATGGAATTCTTACATAGACATATGTCCCCCATGGTGTGGTGAAAGAAATCTTGAATTGCTCAAAATCTTTGAACATTACTTGGTTATAATTGGAAAATCCATCTATCATGGATAGCAGTTCACATCTTGTGATCTTTTGTAGCATATCCTCCATATTAGGCAGTGGGTAATTATCCTTTAAAGAAGCAACATTCAAGTTTCTAAAATCAACACATAACCTAATGTCCCCATTTTTCTTTATAACAGGCACCAAGTTAGAGAACCAAGATGAGTTCCTAATTGGTTTGATGATTCTTGCCTCCCTTAGTTTAGCAAGTTCCTCCTGCATTTTGGGTTGCAGGGTAGGGTTAATCGGTCTATGTTTCTTCCTGAAAGGCTTCATGTCATTTTTCAATGGGATTTCATGTTAGAAAACATCCTCCCTATATTCTTTAAGTTCTTCATATGACCAAGCGAAAACATGTCTATATTTTCTAAGTAGAGTAATCAACATGATTCTAACATGTGGCTTCATTTTCCTTCCAACATAAACCTTCTTAGGAGCACCTTTTGTTCCTAAGTTTATTTCTTCTAGGTCCTCCTTATGAGTGGGTAGTTGCTTAGTATTTGACATATCCGGACCATAAAAATCCCTTTCAAGTGCAACTAAGCCATGAGGGATGGTATTTGTTTTGAGTTGAATCACCTCATTCCCAAACAGGGTTTCTTTCCCATTAATTTCAGTTACAAACGAGCCAAATTCAATTTCCTGGCTCTCATACTGATCCACACAATGCAAGAATTTCAAAATTTATGTGTCATAATCAAACACTTGCCAGTTGCAGATGTTATCAGGTATTGTAGGCCTGGTTTGTACTTCTATTTGTGAGATGCCACCAAAGTGACATCATCAAGTTTGACAACTATGTTTGCTAACAAGTCAACCTTAGAATTTTGTCCTCTTTTGACCCATTCAATACCAAAAGCACTAAATCCTTCAATAGTATCCCATACTACATTTCTGTATTGCCTAAGTCTTTAATCTTTAGCTACAAAGTGGGATCTAATCTGAGAAACAAATAAATCAGAATCTCCCAAAACTTTTAACACTATAATACCATGCTTTGAAGCTATCTTCAGACCGAGTATGAGAGCCTCATACTTAGCAACATTGTTAGTACAAAAAAATGCAACAAGAAGGAATATTTCAATGTTTTACCTTGTGGGGAAGTGAAGAAAATTCCTACTCTTGAGCCATCTCTAGAACAAGCTCCATCAAAATGCATTATCCATAAGTCACCTTCTGATGATATCTTCAGTACTTCTTTATCAATAGGTGCTAACTAGATCTCTTCTTTTGTTTTATCTTCCTCAACATGGAATTTTTCTAGATCAGTTTCCACAAAGTTAATTCTGATAGGCTCGAGTGGTTCTTCCACATTTTCAATCATGTGAGGGGCTTTCTTTTCCCTATCTACTTTAACATCTTTCTGATCAATAGAAAATCTAGCAAAAGACATATCACAATGTATGCTCCCACCCATTGAAGCACTCCAAGGCCGAGATAGTAACATGCCATAAGTAGGTGGGATATCCACCACTGTAACACTCATGTGTATCTCTTTCTCAAGAAATTTTTCTAGTCTATATGGAACATTATTTATAATACCTATGATACACTTCCCGAGAATCCATTGCATAACATTTACCATATGTACTGTCTATTTTTAGACCCATTGCATGCATTATTTTCACCGGCATCACATTGTTAGAAGCTCCTGAGTCAATCATACAATTTCTCAACATTTTCCCATCAATAATCAGGCTTAAGAAAAAAGGATTGACATGGTTGGGATTAGAAGTAATAGTAGTTCCTAGGTATAATTGAGGACTTTCTATGATTTTCTTCCACAATTTTTTTCTTTTCTTGATCCTCTTTTTAATTTATCTGATCAAAAACCACTTTACTCTTTCTACTTGTAGGAATACTATTAATAAGTGCAACAGTTTTGTCCTTATGTTTGTCTATTTGCATCATTTCTAAGAAAGGAACAGTAACCTTAACTTGAGAAATTACTTGTAACATATCTATTGAAGTATACTTTGGTAATTCAAGAAAATTTGTGTTTTCAAAAATTACCTTTTCTTCTCCCTTGGGAGTTTCATCATTAGAATAGTGTTGATTATTGTCTTTGGTGTTCTAGGGTACAAATTCATTCTTTTTCTTGGTCTTATCAACTTTGTTTGCCCATATCCTAGGCTCCCTTATTTCCTTAGGCTTTGAATCGACATTCTTAGCCTCCAAACTGGTATTTGTTCCAGTTACATCTTTTTCTTTTATGAATAGGCTGCAAGGCTTACCTGAATCACCTAGAACAATTATGTTTCTCAACTATATGTTATTCCTTGCCCTAGCAACTAAGGCAACAGTGTATTTTTCAATTTCTTCATCGGAAGGTCTTCTCAAAATAGTATTATCCACCTCCAGCTCATTCACAAAATAGTCATCATTGTCTCCTTCATTCGGAAACACTTGTTGGTGGTGTACATCATTATGTTGTCTCTAAATATCAACATCCCTACCACAAGGCTCATCATCTAAGGTACAATCATCATAGGCCAGATCAGCTGGTCTTAATAGTACATTTGTCATTGTATCCTGATCCTAGGGAGACTGAGCATCTCCCTGGTCATCTTGAGATTCTACCATGTTTTTTGCTATTGCACACTGTTGTGGAGAATGTGGCATTCCACACACCTCAAACCATGGTAAATTTTATGTGGCATTCATAGAATGCTTCTGTAAAGGATCGAGTGGAACTTGATTGTTTCTCTGGTTTCCTTGCAAGGGTTTTCCATTATTCCAATTAGTATTATAGGGATAGTCCAGTAGCCTAGGGGGCCTTTCATTTCTTTGAAAATGAGGTTTGTCATTTTTTGCTTATTTCTATAGCAGGGTAAGGACTTGATCTATCTTCTCATCAGCAACAGTAGGTTTACTAGCCTTCTCAAGTTGATTCCTGGTGCCTTTAAAAGTTTTGGGATCTTCTCTTCTCCCCACTTTACCAGAAGCTCTTCTATTATTTTCAATGTTCACCTCCATCTTATATGCCTGCCTCAAATTCTGAGGTTCCTTATGTCTCAGTAAATAGCACATTTTAGCATCATAGGCATTACAATACATGAGTAAACATGTACTTTCATTAGGCCTTAAGTATACAGTAACTCTTATCATAGCCTTCCGGAAATGAGCATTAAACTCAGTAACCAGTTCATTATGCCCCTTGGTAATGTTATTGAAATCATTTAATTTAAATCTGGGGTCAGTCGGATCCCTGTATTGTCCCCTGAAAAATCTGCAAAATGCATCTCTGGAATAAATACTAGCATCAGGTAACCCTCTATACCAATCCCTAGCATCTTCAACTAATGAATGCATAAAGTATTTCATTGCTACGTCATCATCCCATAACTCAAAGTCTCCAACAAAGCCTTGAAAAGAATTCAAATGGTCTTCCCCACTAAAAGAATTATTACCAGTGAATTTTGGGAGATGCTTTCATGCATTATCTGGAACTGGATTAGGATACCCCCGAATATTACCAAAACATAATTCTCTGTATCTATCAATCTAGGGTGCTCCTCCACCATGTCCATTTCTGAGGGTACTTTGTTGCTCAATATATTTCTTATCATCCCTCCCTTTATCCTTTTCACCACTACCTTGTTGTTTATCCTTGCCAGACCTATATTATACATCACCAAGCTGCATTTCTGACACATAGTATTCATATTTCAAATTCATTTGTAAAAACCTTTTTCCATAATTCAAAATCATCCTCTGATGGCCAATTAAAAGTCATAACCTGATCAATCTTATCTCGATAGGGTGCATACTTAACCATTACTGATGTGACCTTCTTATCAAAGTTCTCTAAGAAACTAATGACAAATGACAGTTTCTCCTATGTATTCTCTAGCATACCAATGTCAGCATTTCTACATATCTCATGGGTCTAAGAAATCATGATATTAGTCATCTGATCCTTCTAGATCTACAGAGGTTTTATCTCGTCCTAACTATGCAAAATATGTGGCAAAGGAGTTATGTCCTTTCCAACATATATAGCCTTTAACCCTTTGATCTTTAACTCCATAAGGGCAACATACCCCTGAAACTTCTGCTTCACAACTCCCTTGAAAAATTGGTAAGTTGAAATAACCATAGGATATCATCCCTATGTTGTTTTGCTCCTACTACCATGAATTTCAATTTCTCAATTCTGGGAATCCATTTGTCTAGCAATGGGGTGGCCACCCCTCTATCTCTTGGGAGCATCCTAAGTGCTTACAACATTACAGCATAATTTGTATGAACACTATTCATTTTTCCTTGGACCTTCCTGCTTAAATGTTTCAGCACAGTGTCCACAATCACCGAATTTCTCCTTCCTGCAGACTCCCAGATTTGTTGCACCATCTCCTTATATTCCTCAACTTGATGAATTAATTTCTCCCTAGAGAGTTCTTCTCCTAGGCTATTAGCCCTTTCAACTGCAATAGGAACTTCTTCCATGTTATATGGAACAATAACTAAGGAATGTCCTTGTGAAGAGGGTTGAGATTGCTCCACAGGTGGGTCAGAGATAGTGCAGCTAGAACTAGCCTGCCCTTGAGACCTCAATGTTTCCATTTTCTATTTTAATAAGGCCAAATCACTTTCTAGCTCTGCCACCTTTTGTTGACTCTTATTATATTCAATAATAATGTCATTATATTAGCCTCTAAGAGTATCCCAATCCTTGGTTAGATCCTCAATAGTTTCTTTGGTGAATTTGGCAACATTTACTACCATATCAGTAGCCTCTAATGTTGGGGTATTAGCAACTCTTCTTATAACTAAGTGATCACTGAAATCAGATGGTTCTGCAACAATTGGTTTCCTGGATCCAGTGGACAGAGACCAAATTGCAAAAGCATCCCACTCTTCACTAAAAGTTGACGCTTTGAGCGCTAGCATAACTTCTTCACCAGTTGCAAGAAGTGGCCTATTGGCCCTTCTTACTGTATCGAACACCACAACATCAGCAATATCCCATTCAGGAAGTAATAATACTCCACTCTTCTGTACTAATACTTGGCCCTACTCTAGTATTATTTCTTTGATTTTTTCCTTCATCTGTTCTCTAACCTTATATTGAATTACCTTCTCTGGAAGCTTAGGGTGCAAACTTATTTCTTGTGCCACTTTCTTAGCATATAATGAGACATGTGCTCTCCACACAAAATCTTTAAAAGAATTGGTCTGGATAAAAGAGTCATCCATCATGAACTCTTTGCAGGCCTCCATTCTTAGATCATCATTATTTTTTATTCCCCTTATTTCATCTTTTCCCAACCTTAGAGAAACTTCCCTAGAACTTGATGGAGTGTCCAATGGGAAAGATGGCATTCCTTGGTGCATTTCGTCAGGAATAACAATGATATCTTCATCCTCATCACCATCACAATCAGCCAACTTTTTTCTTTCAATTTTTTGTCTCTTTGGTGATGAGGGACATGTCTAGTCAATAATTCTCAGACGAGAATCCAGATCAACAATATTTAGCAATGACTACCCTGAAGAAGATGGCACAACACTTTTAGCAACTTCACCAGCCCTGATTGCCCTTTTCCTAGATAAAACATTTATATTCTTTGGAGGCTGATAAGTAGGCATCTCCTTCAACCTTACTTAATGGTACTCCTCGATATTTTTTGACTTTCCCCTCTCTTCCACAACTCGTTCATCCTTCAAAAACCCCACCAAACTCTCAAAATTGTCAATGGCATACATAACCCTATTGAATTCACCATTAATACCAGGTATAGGATTGAAATAAGGTATCTTTTCTTGCTTGCTCTTCACCATCTTGGTGAAGGTGAGGTATTTTTCCTTTTTCTCATCTTCTTCATCTACATGAAAAATGTTCCTGATAATATCTTCAGGAAAGTAGAAATTATGGACAAAAGTTCCATTCTAGTGCTTAGCCTTCATTTGAGATATAAAACCCTCAGGATCATGATTTCTAGGGTGTACAGTCTTTAATCCATAAGGTCTAAGCAGTGTGTACAAATCCTTCCATCCCCCTTTTTCAATAACAAAATATGCAAATGTTGTATACTTAGGGAAGAAAGACCCTTTCTTCTATTCTACTGGCAGATGTATTTATTGAGCACACTCCAACTATCTCATGATTTCTAGAAATCCAATTCTTAGAGGCACATCCATCAATAAAACATAAGGGTTGACATTTGTGCCATACACTCTGAAAATTGTTGTATTATGATAAGGGATAATATCTCCCCAATTATGTGTCAATTTTAATTCAGGCCTTCTCTCCATCGGCCTCAAGAAATCATGAATTTATTTAGGAATCCTTGGAGGATCAAGAACTAGAGCCTTCTTCAATTTGGATCCAAAGACATTTTGGAATGTTACATAATCAAACTTGTGATCATGCATATCAAGGATCCTAGTCCAATATTGGATAGGAATTTCAATATTACCCTCCTTATTCTTCAACTCCATATTCTTTTCAAACACTGCCTGACCCCTATATAGAAACATGTGAATCAACAAGGAAAACCATTTGAAACCAACCCACTTCTTTCCTTCCTTTAGAGCCACTGGACACCAATGCATCTTCTCTACCAAATAAGTGGCAAAGTCATATACCACATTAAAACTTGGATGTTGAATGTTTACAGCCATGTACATGACATCGCTAGGTAGAGTATTCTTCAAACTAATTCCTAGAACTTGGCACAAGGAACAAACTATCTTCTTGAAATAGCTTAGAGAAATAGTTTACAAGAAAAGGCTCTAGCTTATTCTTTCCAATTACCACCTTTTTCTTATTCTTTCCTTTTCCCGAGGTTGCCAAATGAGGTACCAAAACAGATGTTTTGAACAAACCCTTAGTTTTTCTGTGTTCTTCTCTAAAGGCCTCAAGATTTATGGCATCCATATCCTATCTCCATTCATGTAGACCAAATATTTCTGCAATTTCCTCCCTAGTTATCTTTACCATTTCTATGCTAGAATGAGTTCTAACAACTCTAGTAATAGGGTCATACCTTGCAGCAACATCCTTCAATAAATCTATATCCAATTAAACATTAGGAACCACCAGCCTGCCCAAATCCAGCCTCCACGGGTTACACAAAGGAACACATAAATTTCAATTCCCAAACCAGTTTGAGAACAACTGCCATCCAATATATGGTAATTCAGTGTCCCAAGCCACACATTGCTTGTCAATTAATCCTTCCACAAGCAACGACCCATAGAACAAAGCTTTTCCCTCAGGCCTTTTTCTAGTAGAAGGAATTAATAAATCTATAATATCCTAGGAAAAGGGTCTGGTAGTGGCCTCAAAGCCAGAGCTTCGGGCTTTGGGTGCCATTTATACAAGACAAAGAAATAACTCGAGCTAGGGTTTTTTTTATATATCTAACAATTATAACTCACACCCTATAGCTTTAAATAGAAAATGATTCACAATTCTAGGAGCCTCAGTAATTATCAAGACAAGCCTTAAGATACTTTAAAGAAAATCTACTCGAACAATCCTTCAGGATCGGAATATGAAGCAGTCGATAATGGTTCTTCAAACAACCACAAAACCTTCTGAAAACACAAGAAATGGTATATGTGTTACTTATAATTTTCACTTACAAAACATTAATGACAGTGAGGCTAGAAAATTACAAAGATGGCTTGCTTCGCTTGACACCAAGCAATTCTTCTTCATCATGGAGATACACACGAAAATAGCGATTCGCTGATCTTTTAGCATTTAATTATGAGAGCAGAGTCAAAATCGACCATTACTATTCACTTGCATGAGATTAAACAGCTATAGTACAACACCAGCCTATTTCAAATATGAGCCATTGATCAAAAACAATGTAGGCCAAGATAACGGCTCGGATTGAGTCAAAACAGTTGTAAAATGCCATGTACGTTCACTAGTTTTTAGGCAAACAACAAATCACCTACCGGGCACTACATCAGCACAGAACGGGCCCCACCTTTGTCGTCCTTCATACAACATTAGTTTCCTCATGTCAACAATTCACACACCTCACACCATTATTAAAACTGAAGTTTGAATTGTGCGAGGTCAGCGAGGAACGGCCATGATGCATCGATAAAGAAACAGTTTTCAGCACCAGCATCCATCATCGGTCAGTGAACAAAACTGGTCCCCAAAATCATATGCGATAGGTGGCAGCATCTCGCACGCCTTGCACCACTTTTATAATGTCACCAGAAAACCTGTGAGGTCTACGAGGAATGGTCAAGATGAGGATCACTCCATCCAATGGCCACACATTATGCACATGCAAAAAATTCATTTATAAAAGGGGGACTGACTAGGTGGACAGGAAAATGACCCTCGAGGTCGAAAAGATTTTTTAGAGGTTAATCTAAAACATTTTACCAACCCAACACTATGGAAAATACAATACAATCAGGACGCAAAAGACCAAGAGGATAGTTAAAGAGGGGCTAGTAAAGTCATGACCAAAAGAGATTAAAACCACACTTAAACGACCGACCACCATTAATAATAAGTCAATGTTTGAAAAGAACACCTATGACCCAGAATCGTTTGTAAAACCCAAAACCCAACCAATTAGAGTCGAGGATAAAATAAACTCACAAGGGGAAGAATTTAAAAGCTCCACCAGCTCCTATGGTTATAAAATCATGAAGATTGATGACCTAGATGGAGATAAAATGCTCAAATTTTCATGAATATGATAATCTCAAGTACTCAAGTGCTTTCAAATGCTCTAGGTTATCAAATAATGGAGGAATTATTGTTTTATAGATTTTCATGTTTGAACCAATGGAGAAGATTAAATATCAATAACCATAAAGAAGGGTTGATATTGCATCTTAAGACCCACAAATTTGAGTGTTGTGAGGAAGATAAAAGATCAAGATTCAATTGAACTCAAATATCTCCACAATTTTAGGAAAATTGGTTGAGGATATTTGAAATGGAGGGATAAAAATGAATGAGAGGAATGAGATATTTCAAAAGAGAATACTCCTTGGGAATATGCCTTTAAGAAGGAAATTACAAAAATTAAATAATTCAAGATTATTTAATTATGGAAGATTAGGACAGTCTTTATTAAAAAGGAATATTTCAAATGAATGGGATGGGAATTATTGAGTTGGAGAAATACTTGACACTAAAATTTTAAGTGGAAAATCTAATAAATTTATTGGTTAATTAATATTATTTTAAGATATAATAAAATCATATTAAATAGTAGTGGTGACCAAGGGTGGTTGTTACAATTTCACACTTTCCCTCTACATAGTAGAAATCTACCCAAAGAACTTCACAACACCATCCATCTTCAAATACATAAGGGAGAAATTTATATAGATTCACAAGAGCATAAAGTGTGACACAAGAAAAAATTCATTCCAAGGAGACTCAATTTCATATACACTTCCATCTACAACATAAGAAACATAATAATTCATTTATATATGTATTCTAATCACTATTTCATTATAAAATTTAAGTTTTATCACATCAATCATAATATATTTAATTTAACAAAATACAATGTCAATGTTAACAATTTGAAATAACTCAACCTATTGTAAACATATATTTACTAAAAAATTATTAAATTTAAGAGTTTCACTATATTTACTATTATACAGCAAATGATTTTTCATGCCCCCATTTGAACATGTGAATGTGGACACAACACACATTTATTTTTTGAAACACTAAAACATCAACCTTATATCATGAATGAAATGATAGTATATCATGCTCACTTAATGAAATTGCACATGCAATGTCATTGTAAGCATGTATACCCAAAGGCCAAGGAAGGGGAAAATGTGTTTGGGTGTGGTGAAACATATTTTGTGATAGATTCACTCAAGGACTAAAGCCTCTAGGATCACCTACAAAACAAACAAATAACCTTCTACAAGAGAGATAAGAAAGATCATAAATTTGCAACAATAAATGCAAGATAATAATAGATAAAATGTGATCAGCATGCAATGCTCAACATTACAATAAAATTGAATGAAATTATTTACAAATGAGAACCTCTTGTTTATATATCCAAGGTGAGACATAGGATTAGATAGGACCATGACAAGTGTCTTAATCCTATGTCAAGAGACAACTAACTCACCAAATATTAAATGACCTAGGAAACAACAATTAAATGACATGATAAGATAATATCACATGACACCTATGACTTCTATAAATATTCCTAACACCTAATTAAAATTAACATGTAAATATGACCCACTAGTAAAATAGTTAGGTACAATTCCTATTTACACCAAAGACCCCCTTAAGTACAACTTAGGGAGTAGATTATTTTGCAAATGATGCAAAGATGGTTCCCAACTACTAGGCCATGTTAGATACCAATGTACAAATATAATCTCTCACAAATAGAGAAATGCAAAAAAACCCAATGGGACAAAAATCCTCCCCAAAAGAGAGATGAAAAATAAAATTCTCTCACTGAATAATGAGAAGGAAAAAACCCATGTGAGGGAAAAGACCCCCATAATAGAGAAGAAGATAGACCATGCAACCCCCTCTTAATGTAGAGTCTCCTATAATGATGGTAGACACTCGAAATTGATTTTTCAAGATGATCAAATATTTTTGAACAACATTCCTCCCCTTAGGAAGAAATAAAACCAAGATGGTATGCATGATGTCTTCCCATTCCTAAAAGGAAGCTGCAAGAAGAAGGATGATGTATGATGTCTCTCAATTGTGCTCAAGTGTGTCAATTTCAATGTTAAAAGATGATACATTTCAAACATGCATTATATGGCCACACTAATTAATATGACAATCTAGAATCTAGTAGAGAGACATTCCAAAGACAAAGATATCTCCTTGAAAGACAAAGAATCCATTTGTAAATTATGTCCAAATGATGAAGAATGATCATGTAGAGAATGAACAAGAGGGTTAAATTTTTCCCTCACAACAACTGAAGAAGAATCATCGCCATCAAAGAGAATATTTATGCAATTAGTGGTGTCTCCCAAACTTGAAATGTGGGACTCAAAAACAATAAAATTGTCAAGTACTCATCCCAAGTAGACATATATAGAATATGATATAGATCATGTTTACTAAATAGCAAGAGGTAAAAATGTGACAACATAAGCATCATTAAATGAAATAGAATATGGGGGATGTGGAATGCAAGGCTCAAGAGCAAGATCACATGTGAGAACACGCAAGTTCAAATAGCCAAAATTCTTGTCAAAATCATGGTCCACATTAAAGTGTGATCAACAGTCAAATTATCAAAACCATCATCACAAGAAAAATTTGTAACAATGGGTAACTAAGATGGATGATCAACTATTTCAGTAGAAATAATATCTCTAATCTCCAAGTCTCTAATGATAATTGAATCAATATTGAATTACATAGTCCTCCCTACTCCCCATGGTTAATCTAATAGATAGAAACAATATTGTTTGACAAATAAGGTACACATATAATATCATTGAAATTTCCCTCCCCAATATCAATAGATCCCTTCCAAATAATATTCATGTGTGTATTATTTCCCATTAAAATAGGTGACATAGCACAAGGCTCAAAATAACAAAAAAATGGTCTATGAATATTCCATATGGTGAGATGCTTCTAAATATATAATTCATCTCCTTGATCCAAATATTTTTCATGTCCTTGATTGGAATGCTTTAAAAGTGGAGGACGGGCAGCTGGCTTTGGAGCCCGTAGCCATAATGGAGCACAAAACGCTCACTCTTTGAGGGTGATATATTGATCAAGTTAGGGTCTAGTGGGATCCTAGGGATGATACTTCATCCACCTAGGAAGATGCAGCTAGGATGAGGGAGATCTATCCCTATTTTTTCATAGGCTTCCAGGAGTAAGCCTGACCCTAGGGGGGGAGGATGTAGCACCCCTCCATTTTGCTCTTTTGATTAGACAGTGTTCTTCTTCGTTATGCTTTTTTTTTTGTTAGTACTTTGACATTGATACTCGGTTACTATTTGATCGCTAACTGTAAATCGATGTGATGTTATATTTTTATATGATGGTATTTTATTCTGATGTTATCATTGTGACATGCTTTAGACTAGCATAGAGGATATTTAAATTAATATTGTTTTATGCTTTTGATTATATTATTGATGTTAGACTCGTCAGTTTTGTAACACTGTATTGGTGAAAGGGATGGAATTGTACCACTCGCTTTTGAGCACCCTACGATTCTTTGATTCCCTCTTCATGGTGTGTTTTATTATGATATATATATGCATGTTCGATATATGTTTTGTTTGCAAGTTTACAGGTACAAGACATCGACTCCACCTGGTTTCACAGGTTTGAGCGTGTTCATTTCCTAACAATATTTTAATTGGGAGATAGTAGCTAGGTTTCCTGTGTCAAGTCATCACCCTGGTCATAGTGTGTCATTGGTTTTAAGTTGGGTTTGTTTGCTTTAATGTTTTTCAATTTTGCCTTGATATTATTTAATTTGCAAGTTGAAAAAGGTAAATTAATGGTATTAAATACTTAAGCTGATTATTAAATTAATCTGGTTTATTAAGTTGGAAGATGTTAATTAGTTAATTAAATTTAATTAGTAAAATAATTTAATCTTTGGATTATATTTATTTTATTAAATTAATTGAATTAAGTTATTTTTAGAAATGTTAGATATTTTATTTGAAATTAGTAAAATGTTTTATTTTGAATTTATTTGGAGGATTTGTTGCAAAAGAATTTTGAGAGATATTTTTTGTTTTGTTTCAAAATATTTATGTTGGTTGAAAGAGAATATATTTTCATGGAGTTTAATGGCTATAACCATGAAATTCTAAGAAAGAAAAAAAGGAGAGAAAGAAAAGGAAGGAGAAATTCTGGATTTGGGATTTTGGAATTTGATTGTGGAGAAGCTTTGTTTGATTGCTTGGGAGGAGCTTGAATCTATGGAGGATTCTTTGCACCATTTTACATCCTCTCAAGCTTTTGGAAACCAGGTTCTTGTTATTTTAATTAATTTTATTTTTGGAAAGATTCATAGTTTTGATATGTTGTTTGCAAAATGATTGTTTGGGAAAACTCAAAAATTGATTAAGATGAAAAAACCCATGTGAAATATTTGTAGTAAATTCTGGAAACCTCTGTATTCAAATGCTTTTCTCAAGAAAAAAATTGGATATATGACTATAAATGACCATTTCTGGAAATAATTTGCTCTACTCAATCTATGTTTTTTTTATAAATCTTTATATAAATATATATAAGTATATATATATATTTTGTAAAGTATATATATATATACATACATATATATATATATTTATATATGTTTTTCATTTTTGAAATGACTGGGAAAATAAAATAAAATGAACCCCTATCAAAATTTATTTGGCGGATTTCAAAATCCGCAGGGGACTGTGGAAATTTTCATAAAACAAAATAATTTCAAATGAAAAATCAAAATTTTTGGGGGCCTGGGGGCTCTCCCCATAGTCGCCCCCATGCAAGGCGTTGTGGAGGAAGTTGTGCCCAGCACCCCTCCCACCTCCCGCCTCTCCCCCCCTCTATACTTCCGCACCACCAAGATGGATGTCGGCTATGTTAAACACAGCCGCACCACCATGTATGGGGGTCAGTTGTGTTAAACACAGCCGTGGCCATATATATGGGGGTCGATTGTGTTAAACACAGTCACCCACATCTATGGGGTCAGTTGTGTTAAACACAGTCACCCCCAAAAACCCTACGCAGGTTTGACCTTTTTAAATTCTTTTTTTTTTTAATATTTTATATTATATTTTTATAATATTAAAATATATAATATATGTATAATATATATATGTATATATATAAATATATGATATATATATATATATGTATATATATGTATATTTGTGTATATATTTATATATTGTGTATATATGTTTACACACATTATTATAATTATTATTTTGGAAATTTTAATAATAATATTTAATATATATAATGTATATATATTGATATATATATATAATTATATGATTATGTATATATATTCAATATGTATATATATTTAAATATATATTTAGTTGATGTTTTAAATAGTTGCTTGTTTTAAATGCAAAAATAGAGGAAATATTTGATTTTAAATAATATGTTTTAATACAAGAAATTGTTTTTAAAATGAGATGTTTTAATGGAAGAATTAAATTTTCTTCATTTAAATGTAATTAAGGAATTGAAATACATATGGTTTAAATTTCCTTCTTTGTCTGAAAAATACTTTATTAAATTAGTTTATTGAGGCAATAAATTATTTTATTTTATTGAGGGAAGTGGATTTAGGAAATCCAAAAATAGATTTAATTCCTATTTAAATTTCTCTTTTAAATGTAATTTCTTCTTTTTTCATTTTGGGGGAAATTGTTTAGAAGCGTTAATAAGTCTTCCAGATGGGGTATTTAAATCTTTGGGGTTGTCATATTATTATAGTCAGCCTTTGAATTTCCTTGGGTAGTGTGTATAGTTGCATTCAGTTAATCACCTGGTTACCGCGAATGGGAATGTATTGCCCTTATATTCTAGATAGGGATTTAATATCCTTAAGTGTGCACTATTTTACCCTTGGTTTGTGGAGTTGTTCCACGTGTTGTCTTAGAGGAGTGGCTTTCAATGAGGGTCGGCACACAAAGTGGTGCTAGGGTAACTCATTGCGAGTTAGTTAATCCAGTGATAATGTAAATAAACTTATTAGAAGAATAGGTAGTATATAACACTTAATAAGAGTAATTGTGTCTCGCTCATGGATGCAAGGGCTTGTAAAGACTTGGGATGGGACGAGAAGGCCTGGAATGGAAAGATCATTATCTTGTCTCTATAAGAGATAATTGATTCTACATTGGTTTGCATGAGGGGTTGGGAGTTGTTAGAGGCTTCCAGGAGATTCCAAGATGGGGGCGGGGGCCTAAGAAGACTTACCATGATATCCCATGTAGCATTGTGATGAAACTTCTCCTAAGTTAGTAGTATGTTTGTATCAATGATGCAATTGTTTAGTTAACTCTGGAAGCAATGTAACCATTGTGATAGTGTTGTATTTGCATTTGATTAAGTTCAGTTTTGTTTTAGCCTATGTCTAGAGGTAGATGGTCTTGTCTAGGAATCCTTGTTACTATCTCCTAGGACGAGGGGTGGGCCTTCAGGTACCACTTGTTTGGGTGGAACGTGCACCTTACTCCGTTGGGTTCTCTTCTTTGTTTGTGATGGTGAGATTTCCAGTTGGAGAGCTCATGGTTTTTGGTTACATTTCATGCTTTATATTCTTTTCAATTGATTCTTGTAATTATTATCCCTCATTTGTAATTGAGGTAGAAGATTGTATTTTGTAATCACACTTATTTGTTCTAACTCATTCGAGGAATGAGAGATGTAATCTTCCTTTTTAAATTATTGTTATATGAAATCTTATTGTATCTCTTATTGTTATGATGTAATTTATCATGTATGGAATGTATGAATACTTAATTTATTAAGTAGATAAATGTTATGGATGTAATTATGTTATATGTTTGGGTTTAAAAGTAATCGCAGTCTCATAACCTTAGAGGTTTTTGGAATTGGGTAGTGAACTTGCATGTTAATTGTACTTTAAACAAAAAAAAATGTGTTTTTGAGTAGTTAATTGCAACTTCCTCTAGGGTTACGTGGCACGGTGTTACACATGGTATCAGAGCCCAGGTTTAAACATTGGGTGCTCTGGGATTATGGTGAACCTATTAAGTTTTTAGTTGTGTAGGTTTTAAGTTATGTACCTTGCCTAATACCTTGGTGTATATGTGCAGGATTATACCTCCCAGATGTGGAAGAGGTAGAGGGCGAGGATGTGGCCATGTGGGTGGTCGCGATGGGAGTCAACATGACTCTCCTCCTCCTACTTCACATATTCTGGATTAGGAGGAGCACTAGGCATTGCAGAATGCCCCAAGGAGCAATGACCAACAACAAAATCATCTAGGGATTGAGGTTGCATGCAGGGCACTTGAGGAGGCATTGGCACTCCTTGGTCAGAGTCAAGCCGCAGTTCTAGGTAATCTTGGTGAGAGGGAAGTTCTGACTCAATCAGAGGCAATAGAATCGGTGCATATTAGAGATTTACTCAGGGTAAGACCTCCATTGTATGATGGAGTAGGCACTGGTTTAGAGGCTAAGACTTGGCTCATAGACCTCGATCGGTACTTTTCTATGCACCCTTATGGCAGTAATACCAAAGCACGGTGCGCTATCATGCATCTGTGAGGGTTTACATCCACATGGTGGAGGCTAGAGGAGCAGAAGCTCCATATAGATATTAACTTAGTGTCCTAGGATATTTTTTTGGAGCAGTTCAGAGCCTGCTTCCTATCCGACCACTAGCGTCAGCATCGAGGTGATGAGTTTCATGCCTTGCATCAGTTAGCCTTGACAATTTAGCAATATGAGCAATGCTTTTATGAGCTCAAGGAGTTCACAAGTATAGGAGATGATGAGGGGATGTTGGCCCACCACTTTGTCATGGGCTTGGACGCTCGTATTAGCGGAGGTGTGAGGGTTTTCAAACCCAAAACCATGGAGATAGTGGTGGAAAAAGTGCATCTAGTGGAGGAGAATCTATCCATGGCCCTGGGAGGCCACTTTGGTGTTCATATTGGCAATAGTTCAGTAGCAGGGTCTAGTGCACGAGGTCAGACTCAGGGGGATGCACCTGCCAAGGCTCAGTAGGGACCTTCACAAAGTGGTCAGCAATAGCAGGTATCTCAAGGGAAACGTAAAGGTTTCCAGCAGAGGTAGGGGGACAAGAACTAGAGGTGTATGAAATGCTTCAACTCTGAGCAGCTAGCCCAGAGCTCGCATTCCAGTTTCAGGGGTAGCGTGCATCATTCTAGTGCACCACCTGGAGGCAGGGGCTATGGTAGAGGTACTGGATGTTTTGCATGTGGCCAGCAGGGCCATATAGCTAGAATGTGTCCTAACAGGGGCACATATGGATTTTCACAGGGACCAATGGCATATGAGCCGACAGTTGGGGATGTAGGTAGAGGGAATCATGTATTTGTAGTGGTTAATAACTTCCAGGTAGAGCATTAGAGCACTATCATCGAGACATTTGGTATGTTGTTGGGTAACCCAGTTACCATTTTTTTTGATTCTAGAGTGTCAAACTCTTTCATTTCTTCTTTCGTCATGACATGATGTAGACTGGGGCTAGTAAGGCAAGTTGGTAGGTGGCAGGTTGAGTTAGCCTCGGGTGCAAAAGTCGCATCACATTCCCTTGTACCAGAGTGTAGATTGGAGGTTGAACCTCTCCTTACTACAATGGACCTCTAAGTCATTCCATTAGGTTCTTATGACATTGTCATAGGGATGGACTAGTTAGAGGTGCATAAAGCAGTCATATATTCTCGATGTAAGTTGATTCGATGCATTGATGCATCTGGCAGAGAGGTAGAGATAGTGGGAGTTCAGAGGCCGATTTCCTTGAGAGTTATCTCAGCTATGCAGTTGAGAAGGTGTGTGTGGAAAGGTTGTTACACTAGATGACTTGGATTTATGAGATGGAGAAGAGAACATCTCTCTTGATAGTCACCCCATTCTTCAGGAGTATTATGATGTCTTTTCACATGAGATTCCAGGGATGCCACCTCGAAGAGGCATAGACTTCAAGATAGACCTTGTACCTGGATCGGAACCCATTTTACAAGCTCCTTATCGTATGACCACCTAGGAGCTGAAAGAGCTTCACTTGCACCTTGAGGAGTTGTTAACAAAGGGATTCATTCACCCTAGTGTTTCTCCATAGGGAGCACCAGTTATCTTCGTGAAGAAGAAGGACAGTTCACTTTGGTTATGTATTGATTACCGATAGTTAAACAAAGTGACTATCAGGTATCGATATCCGCTTCCTAGGATTGATGATCTATTTGATTAGATCAAGGGTGCCACAATCTTTTCAAAAAATGATCTTAAGTCGAAATATCATCAGCTTCGTATCTTCGACTCAGACATACATAAGACGGTGTTTCAAACACAATATGGTCACTATCAGTTCATAGTAGTACCATTTGGGTTGATGAATGTGCCCTATGTGTTCATGAGTCTGATGAACAAGCTATTTCGTATGTACTTAGACACATTTGTCCTTGTTTTCCTTGATGACATTTTGATATACTCTAGAATAGTGGAAGAGCATGAGGAATATTTAAGGTAGGTATTACAGTGGTTATGGGATAATCAGCTTTATACTAACCTGTCGAGGTGTGAATTCTTCAAAACTGAGGTCAAGTACCTTGGTTATGTGATCTCAGGGGAAGGTATTTCAATGGATCTTGCAAAGATCCAAGCGATCTCATATTGGCTTGTGCCCATGAATGTGGCAGAGATACGTAGTTTTATGTGGCTAGCAAGTTATTATAGGCATTTTGTGTAGGGCTTTTTGAGGATAGGCTATATTATCACCTCCCTTCAGAGGAAAGGGAAAAGGTTTGTGTGGTCAGAGCAGTGTGAGGCAGTGTTTCAGAATTTTAAGGAGAAACTAACTAGTGCACCAATACTTGTGATACCTGATCCGATTGGGAACTTTGTAGTCTATACAGATGCATCCTTAGAGGGATTAGGAGCAGTGTTGATGCAAGAGGGTCGTTTCATAGCATATGAGTCACGAAAGCTCAAGGATCATGAGCTAAACTACCCTACACATGATCTTGAGTTGGTGGTATTTATTCATGCATTGACGAGATGGAGACATTTCCTTCTTGGCCAAAGTTTTGAGCTACACAGTAATCATAGAAGCCTTCAGTATATTTTCACGCAGCCCAACCTTAATGCTAGGTAGAGGCGTTGGATGGATTTTCTCTATGAATATGACTTCGAAGTGAAGTATATCCAAGGAAAGGAGAATTTCATAGCTGATGCACTCAGTAGATGGAGACATGAGCTATCTGAGTTGAATCTTGTTGTAGATTTGCAGAGTCGGATTCTTTCAGCTCTTCCAGCAGATAGTTGGTATCAAGAGGTTAGGACAGAAGTAGAGGCAGACAGACCTCTTGAGGGCAAGTACTTAGGATATTCTCTGGATCCATATGGGATATTGAGGCACATGGGATGCATATACATTCCTTCATCAGGTGATCTTCACACCTTAGTTATGATTGAGGCACACCATGCACCTTATTCAGCCCATCCAGGGGTGAAGAAGATGCATGCAGATCTATGTCAATTATATTTCTGGCCAAGGATGAAACATGATATTGTAGATTATGTATCGAGATGTCTAGAGTGTGAGTGAGTGAAGGCTGAACACCAACATCCAGCAGGGCTTTTGTAGTTTTATTTAGTACCAAAGTGGAAATGTGACATGATCTCATTGGATTTCATTGTTGGTTTACCCAACTCTTCAAGATGACATGATGCTATTATGGTGGCAATTGATAGGTTGATGAAGGTAGCACACTTCTCACCTATTCACTCTTCCTATAATGCATCGTTTGTAGCCAGAGTGTTCATGGATTACATAGTGAGGTTACATGATATTCCACGTCGGATTATTTCTAACAAGGATCCAATGTTCACCTCAAATCTTTGGACTTCATTATAGCATGCGATGGGGACACAATTGAAGTTTAGTTCAGCTTATCACCCAGAGACAGATAATCAGATCCTTGAGGATATTTTACGTATGTATTGTATGGACCAGCAAACACAATGGGAAGATTATCTCTATTTGGTAGAGTTTGCATACAATAATAGTTTCTAGAGTTCTATCGGCATGCCTCCATCCCAGGCATTGTACAGGCTACCATGTCGCATTCCCTTGAGTTGGGATTGACTAGAGGATAGAGTAATTTTGGGTCCTGAGATGTTGCAAGCTATGGAGCAGTAAGTGGTTCAGATTAGAGAGCATAGGGTGGATCGATAGTTTTCTATTGGTGATAGAGTCTTTTTGTGGGTGCGTCCGTGAAAGAGTCCAATCTTCTATGGAAAGGGCTCTAAGCTCGCACCTCGCATTGTTGAACCCTTTGAGATACTCAAGAAGATTGGTCTAGTTGCTTACCAACTTGCTTTACCGCCCAGTCTCTCACGTATTCATGATGTATTTCATTTTTATATTCTTTGATCATACCATCAAGATATTTCTCATCTCCTTGATTGGAATTCTTTACTGGTAGAGGATGGGTAGCTGGCTTTGGAGCCCATGGTCGTAATGGAGTGCAGAACGCTCGCTCTTTGAAGGTGAGATATTGATAAGGTTAGGGTCCAGTGGGATCCTAGGGATGATACTTCATCCACCTAGGAAGATGCAGCTAGGATGAGGGAGCTCTATCCCTATTTGTTCACAGGCTTCCAAGAGCTAGCCTGACCCTAGGGGGGGAGGATGTAGCATCCCTCCATTTTTCTTTTTTAATCAGACAGTGTTCTTCTTTGTTATGCTTTGTTTTTTGTTAGTACTTTGACATTAATACTCGGTTACTATTTGATCGCTAACTGTAAAGCAGTGTGATGTTACATTTTGATATGATGGTATTTTATTCTGATGTTATCATTGTGACATGCTTTAGACTAGCATAGAGGATATTTGAATTAATGTTGTTTTATGCTTTTGATTAGATTATTGATGTTAGATTCATTAGTTTTGTAGCACTGTATTGGTGAAAGGGATGAAATTGCACCACTCGCTTGCGAGCACCCTGCGATTCTGTGATTCCCTCTTCACGGTGTGTTTTATTATGATATATGTATGCATGTTCGATATATGTTTTGTTTGTAGGTTTACAGATACAAGACATCAACTCCATCTGGTTTCGCAGGTTTGAGCGTGTCCATTTCCCAATGGTATTTTGATTGGGAGATAATAGATAGGCTTCTCGTGTCAAGTCATCACCCTGGTCATAGTGTGTCATTGGTTTTAAGCTGGGTTTGTTTGCTTTAATGTTTTTCAATTTTGCCTTGATATTATTTAAATTGCAAGTTAAAAAAGGTAAATTAATGGCATTAAATATTTAAGCTGATTATTAAATTAATCTGGTTTATTAAGTTGGAAGATGTTAATTAATTAATTAATTAATTTAATTTAATTAGTAAAATAATTTAATCTTTGGATTATATTTATTTTATTAAATTAATTGAATTAAGTTATTTTTAGAAATGTTAGATATTTTATTTGAAATTAGTAAAATGTTTTATTTTGAATTTATTTGGAGGATTTGATGCAAAAGAATTTTAAAAGATATTTTTTGTTTTGTTTCAAAATATTTATGTTGGTGGTTGAACGAGATATTTTTCTCATGGAGTTTAATGGCTATAACCTTGAAATTCTAAGAAAGAAAAAAATGAGAGAAAGAAAAAGAAGGAAGGAGAAATTCTGGTTTTTGGTTTTTGGAATTTGATTGTGGAGAAGCTTTGGTTGATTGCTTGGAAGGAGCTACCACCATGTATGGGAGTCGGTTGTGGAAACACAGCCTGTTATTTAATGGGGGTTGACTGTGTTAAACACATAGCCCACATAATGTTTCAAAATGTTAAACATAGTCACCCGCAAATATGGGGTTTGTTGTGTTAAACATAGAACCCACATAGTGGGGTCGGCTGTATCTGTACAATCGCCCACTCTATGGGGTTTTTGGATAAACACAGTCGCCCCCAAAAACCCTATACAGTTTGACTTTTTAATCTATTTTTTTTTTAATATTTGTATTATATTTTAATAATATATAAATATATATATATATATATGTATATATATATATATATATATATATATATATATATATATATATATATATATATATATATATATATTTAGTTGATGTTTTAAATAGTTGCATGTTTTAAATGCAAAAATAGAGGACCCCACACTGCCACACCACCAAGATGGGGGTTGGTTGTGTTAAACATAGCCGTACCACCATGTATGGGAGTCGGTTGTGTTAAACACAGCCATGCCCACATATATGGGGGTTGACTGTGTTAAACACAGTCGCCCACATCTATGGGGTCGGTTGTGTTAAACATAGTCACCCGCATCTATGGGGTTTGTTGTGTTAAACATAGTCACCCACATCTATGGGGTCGGCTGTATTAAACACAATCGCCCACATCTATGGGGTCGGTTGTGTTAAACACAGTCGCCCCCAAAAACCCTATACAGTTTTGACCTTTTTAAATTTTTTTTTTTTTAATATTTTATATTATATTTTAATAATATTAAAATATAATATATGTATATGTATATATATATCTATATATATAAATATATAAGGATATATATTTATATGTATATATATATATATATATATATATATATATATATATATATATATTTAAATATATATTTAGTTGATGTTTTAAATAGTTGCATGTTTTAAATGCAAAAATAGAGGAGATATTTGAATTTAAATAATATGTTTTAATAGAAGAAATTATTTTTAAAATGAGATGTTTTAATGGAAGAATTAAATGTTCTTCATTTAAATGTAATTAAGGAATTGAAATGTATGGTTTAAATTTCCTTTTTTGTCTGAAAGAGACTTTATTAAATTAGTTTATTGAGGCAATAAATTACTACACTTTATTGAGGGAAGTGGATTTAGGAAATCCAAAAATAGATTTAATTCCTGTTTAAATTGCTCTTTTAAGTGTAATTTCTTATGTTTTTCATTTTGGGGGAAATCATTTATAAGTGTTAATAAGTCTTCTAGATGGGGTATTTAAATCTTTGGGGTTTCATATTATTATAGTCAACTTTTGAATTTCCTTGGGTAGTGCGTATAGTTGCATTCAGTTAATCACTCGGTTACCATGAACGGGGATGTGTTGCCCTTATGTTCTAGATAGGGATTTAATATCCTTAAGTGTGCACTAGTTTACCCTTGGGTTGTGGAGTTGTTCCACGTGTTTTCTTAGAGGAGTGGCTTTCAATGAGGGTCGACACACAAAGTGGTGCCAGGGTAACTCATTGTGAGTTAGTTAATCCAACAATAATGTAAATAAACTTATTAGAAGAATAGGTAGTATTTAACACTTAATAAGAGTAATTGTGCCTTGCTCATGGATGCAAGGGCTTGTATAGACTTGGGATGGGATGAGAAGGCCTAGAATGGAAAGATCGTTATCTTGTCTCTATGAGAGATAACTGATTCTACATTGGTTTGCATGAGGGGTTGGGAGTCGTTAGAGGCTTCTAGGAGATCCCAAGATGAGGGTTAGGGCCTAAGAAGACTTACCACAATATCCCATGTAGCGTTTTGATGACACTTCTCCTAAGTCAGCAGTATGTTTCTATCAATGATGCAATTGTTTAGTTAACTCTGGAAGCAATGTAACCATTGTGATAGTGTTGTATTTTCATTTGATTAAGTTCAGTTTTGTTTTAGCTTGTGTCTAGAGGTAGATGGTCTTGTCTAGGAATCCTTGTTACTATCTCCTAACATGGGGGGTGGGCCTTTGGGTACCACTTGGTTGGGTGGAACGTGCACCTTACTCCATTGGGTTCTCTTCTTTGTTCATGATGGCGATATTTCAAGTTGGAGAGCTCGTGGTTTCCGGTTACATTTCATGCTTTATATTCTTTTTAGTTGATTCTTGTAATTATTATCCCTCATTTGTAATTGAGGTAGAAGATTGTATGTTTTATTCAAACTTATTTGTTCTAACTCATTCGAGGAATGAGAGATGTAATCTTCCTTGTTAAATTATTGTTATATGAAATCTTATTGTATCTCTTATTGTTATGATGTAATTTATCATGTATGGAATGTATGAGTACTTAATTTATTAAGTAGATAAATGTTATGGATGTAGTTATGTTGTATGTTTGGGTTTAAAAGTAATCTCAGTCTCGTAACCTTAGAGGTTGTTGGCATTGGGTAGTGAACTTGTATGTTAATTGTAATTTAAACAAAAAAAAATTATGCTTTTGAGTAGTTAATTGAAACTTCTTCTAGGGTTATGTGGCGGGGCATTACACTTTGAATTACCACTGTCACCTTGATATTCCTATCGTTCCATTGGAGGGACTCCCTAGTGACTCCTTCTGATATGATGAAGTTTAGCCGATGAAGTCCCATCAGAATGTCGAAGAGACTCTAAAGAAACTCACACTTATATAAGGTCTCACCGAAATGAAGTTATATCTAAATGTTGAAGAGATTCTGAAGCAACTCATACTTGTTAGAACACAACAATCTACTGAGAGAGGGGGTGAATCAGTAGATATTGAAACTTTATCTCTTAAAACCTTTGTGTAGACTAACTCTTTAAGCTCTAAGTACCTTATGCAAAATAATTCATTAATACCTTATTGTCCAGATTAAATAAACACATAGAAAGATAAACACACATTCACACAAAATCCCATAACACCAAAGATACGTCGAAAACCCAAGATGGGAAAAACTACAGTGACAAATGTTGCTTGAGTCTACTACTCAAATCCAATGTCACAAATGAATCCTTTTGTTACAATTTTTAGGGAACCAACCTAAGGAAACAACAACTCCCTGATTTAGGAGCACCAACTCCAATGAGACTCCAATCACCCACACTAAGCACCAACTCAGTTATCTGATGGCACCAACCAATAATATTTATAAAAAATTATTACAATTTTTTCATACAATTCAATGTTGCAACTTATTTGTAACTGCACACTACTTTGTTGCAATCTCTACAACTCACTCTTTGTCATTGATACTAAAATTTCAACAACACATCCTTTTTCTCTTCTCTCTTTACTCTCTTCTTCACTTATATGTCTACTCTGCACTTATCTTATCTTCTTACTTTGCACTCCCCTCTGTACTTAGAACATCCTATGTTCTAACTTCTTGATCTACACCTCTTTTCCTTTTTACAATTTTCCATACACTTGTACTCTTTTGAATGCAAACCTAGATGATAATCTATGTTGTGTCTAGGTTTCACACATATGTGCATTCACTATCTAGATTTGTAGCTCTCATTCTATTCTTCCACTTCTACAAAGATAACTACTCAAACAATTCTCTGGTCATCCCTTTTTTTACTTCACCGATCTGCAATCTCCACCTCAAGATTCTCACTCCCATTCAGATCATCACCAACATTCTACTAGGGTTTCCATACTTACTATCTTCAATAGCAAGATTCTAGTTCATTGAGCCACATGCCACCATGTATTTCAAATCTGATCCATTGGATATTTTGGTGGTCTACAAAACCCTAAGATTGAGTGCATTAAATGTATTTTCTAGATCATTCAATCTTATTTTGATCTCTCATGACATGGTTGTTTATTTCACCAACCTGTAGATCAAATCACCTATTAGATGTTCACTAGAGAAATTGAATGAATTAAATTCATTCATAATTTCATTCTCTGGCCAAAACCCTCTTTCACACAGTCGTAGTCATTGTAGATCTTCAAGTTTGAATTATGGTCATCAATCTCCATCTCATGACCTGGTACTTTACACTATCATTTTGGGTTGAGATATATTTGAGTCTCATCGATATCTTCCTTTCTCCCCAAAACAACTTTGAAATTTTTCATCCCTGTCATCACCACACAACTCACAACACTGATGTGAGTTGGTATATCGAGCAATCCCTCTTCACCACCTATCTACATGAACAGATTCCATCACTGTCTCCTTCCTAATAGGTCCCACCAAATTCATCATTAATATTCTATTTTCATGTCAAAGGGACACCAAATAAACTCTCTTTGATATCAGGAGGTCTCCTTAATCTTCTTCATTTTGGCTCTCTCATGTGGGTGGTCCCCACTAGCCACATGTAATCCTTGTCAGCACGGTGTAGCCAACATCACTAATGTGACATAACATATCGATCAATCATATTTCACCACATGTCCTCACACATCATCAAGCTCCATTGTCAACCTATCGAATCCCACCATGACACTATTCATCTTCCATCACCATGACTTCGTCATATCGAGGGGACTCGAAAACTCCTCACTCCAATACACAGAAGTCTATCCAATGAAGTTCTGTTGGACTATCAAAGTGACCAATCATTTGGTCCTACCAAATTTTTTCCTTCTCTTCGATCTTCTTCAAATACCTATATTTCCAACCATGGAGTTCACCTAACCAAGTCATTGCCATGCAATCCACAATGAGGATGTGGATTACAAATTGATCAATCACTTTTCACCACTTGTTGCACATCGCCAATTATCTACTTCACTTCCCAGTCAAGTCCCACATAGTTATCACCATGCATCACTATGTCGAAGGGACATGCAAGTAACTTCCACTAAAATTCACTTTGACTCGGTGTTATGTCCTACTGATATGGAACTATCTCCTCAATGAATTGCCAACCTGTTATCACCACTCGTTTGCCACATCATAGCTATGTATCTTCCACATCATCATACTATACATCACACTTCTTTTCCATGGCATACCTCATCATTGGACCCACCATTAGAGTATCGAGGGGACTCAATATATAGTCTCTTCACAATGCTTTTATCACTTCAATATAGAATTATCTCTCTCCATCACTTTATCGATGAGACACAAAACTTAGTCTCTTCGAAGTAGGTTGTCTCCCCAATAAAACACATAGACCTTGATAACTTGGAAGGCTAGACACATAGGGCTAGTTCTCACATGATTTCAAAGACATAAGTTGTAACTTATGTGACCGTTTATTGATGATACACAGTCAATGTAAAAATACAAATTTTGATTAAGTGCCATGACTATAAATATCTAGGGTTTAGCTAATAAACCCTCACAACACCTGAGAGTAGAGTTAAATCAATTTTGAGGTCATCCTTCAACCTCTAAATCTACACCATATATTTCTGAGAAGCTCTCAGAAAACCCATGTCCAATTTGTAGCCTATTTCATCTCTATCTTTTGGAAGAACCATTTACAACAATATGTAAATATTACATGACAATATTGTAGTATATGCAAATGCACACTCCTTTCACAAATAGCCTATACCCATGCTTCTAGAGCCAAATCCATTGCAAACCTTATCTCTCCTTGACATCAATGACATTATTTACATTAATGCCAACATTCTCCTTTATAGAAGCAACTCCGTTTCATCTCTGATCCTCTTTCATCATGCCAACAGTCTCCCTTTCAAGATCAGCTCTATCTCACCTCTGATCCTCCTTTGACATTAATGAAACTTTTGACATCAATGACAACATAATGCCAACAATACCGATATAAGAAGGTCTCATCGATATGAAGTTCTAACATAATGTCGAAGATACTCTAAAGCAACTCACATTGATATAAGGAGGTCTCGTCGATATACCTTATAGCTTTAATTGGGTGGTCCCTATTGCTAATGTGTCATCCCTTTCATCATCGTATAACTAACATCACTAGTGTGAATTGATATATCAACCAAACACATGTCCTATTGACGACATCCTTCATAGTCATTTGGTCCCACCTTATTGGCATGTCGAAGAGACTAATCATTTGGTCCCGTCGACATGTGCCTATGTCTTTGATGAAGTTCTTATCAGGATGTTGAGGGAATTACATTTTTGTCCTATCGATATATGCATCTCCCTCAAATAAGAGACATTTCCAACCATTCACCACTACCAACACCTTCCATTATCGTCATGTTAGAGAGACACAAAACAATGTCTCTTTGAAATCTCCATATCCTATTGATGAGCCAATTCACCGAGGGCCTAGTGTGAAATATGTCTTACCTCTTCACCGAGGGCCTAGTGTGCAATATGTCTTACCTCTGAAAGCTGAAAACTTAGCAAACATTTAGCTATCTTTTTACACAAATAATTTTGAGACACCTTTTTCTCAACATTCTCCCACTTGACGAAGAACTTACTAGCTCCCAATCAATGCTCAAAGTCACTGTATCACCCTAGATGTCTGCAACAACATCCAAGATGTCCACAACCTCAAGTAATAGTTCCAACCATCCTCCAAAGGAAAGGAATGAGCCATAGTTTATATACACTAGTCTAAAGAACACATGCATCAGATTCAACTGATATCAAAGGCTACATAATACTGCCACCACTCCACTATGCTCGCAAGCTATACAAAAGCATCAAAAACATCAACTACAAATCCCGCAACCCAAACACAACTGTGAAGTCATCCTCTAGAAAACAAGATAGAAAATCATTTAGAACAACTAATTTCTCCCATCCAATTGAAAAATCCACACGACTAAAAAAATAACACTCACAACAAGTGCTAATCCATCTAATCACATATACCTAGAAGGTATCCAACTCGATTATCTCATGAAACTTACATAGCCAACCCATCAACTACAATTACAAGCTCCATGTGTCAACCAATTGAAGAAGACCAAACACATCCAGGAACTCCCACTGCACAAGTAATGTTGAATCTAAAAAATATCAAAGGCATATCTAGTCTACCTATCATAGCACATAGAAAGTGTAGCCATATAGTACCAATGACCAACCACAAATATTTGTAAATCCTACAACCAATTGCTGCAAGAAACATCTCTCTCTACAATCTTCCACAACTCTCCCATGTTCTCTATATCCGATAGAAGAAAAAGATATAAGAACCTCCATGTCATCACCCAAGTGACAACACATGACCACAAACTATTGATCATCATAACTTCACATAGAAATCTCACATCTAAAGTCATATGAATCCAAACTTTTAGGAAGAAGAACCAAACTAAAGAGAAAAAACTGCAAATCATAAACATGTATCATTCCCTTCTACATACACATCTAAATGCCAACTATGTCAAGTAAGATCTCCTTCACAACCCCAATATAAAATCCATAACAACATCCAACTGCACTCAACCTCAAGAGATCAAACATAATATATGCATCATGTATCTACATGGATGTAAGCTTCTCAAAGAAGATCAAACTACTCCATTTCCCATCTCAAGAAATCAGCCCACTACCATCCCCTATAATCATCATAAATGAAAATACAAACCCAAGGAGATAACCATGTTATACATCTCTCACAATGAATCCTCTAGAACCATCTAATAGTAGCTCAAGATCCATGTCTATGAAAGAAAGCATAAAACACCTAAGAGAAACAATGGGCATTACCTCTCAAGTGATAAGTCACCAAGTAGACCAAGAGTGGGGAACGAGAATGCTCCTCCAATATATGCAAGCCATCATGACTCATCCAAGAGAAACATCCTAATAGGTCTCTATTGAACTAATGTCCAACCAAGGTGTAGGTTCCTCAGAATTTATGTTGAGATCTCATCAAGAGTAACCATCTAAACAACACTTCTCTTGTCTCAAGAGAAATACAACCTCACCTCATTCTCCATGTATCCATGATCACCTACAAAAAATCATCTCATGTTAAACTCTAAATGTGTCACTACACTATCATGAATTTCTCAAGCATATGACCAATGCACCCAAAACATAGAGAATCACCAGACCACTATCAAATCTCTAATCATCTAAATCAGGAACTTATCATGAAATCATGATCTTACCATCCCCCTTAGGAGATCCCATTCTACAAGTAAACATACCATAGTCTCAAGAGCAATGCCTCATGCCAAAACTCTAATGTGCAATCAAGAGTATACTGTGACATAAAACAAACAAACTCTAAACCAACATCACCTGTCAAACACCATCACCAACAGCTCAACCCAAAGAACATAAAATTACTCCATGGCTTTGAGATGCTACATATCCTCAAATAGTGTTCACATGAAAATGTGAAGAAACCCTTCTACAACAACAAGATCTAAGAGTCCCTCTAAAACATTTGCATCACTAAAGAAGATCATTCACCACGTAGTGATGAATACATATTCATTCCTAAAACTCCCATTGTACCATGGTGTCGATCTTTCCAAGAATATGAAATGCCATCTCCCAAATCTAAAAAAAATTCAAGTCCACACACATACAAGTGTATTGTTTATCACACCAAGTGAAACCACGATCTCCAAATCAAGGAAGTACACCATGCTATAGGACATCAACACTGAATATCTATGTACTAACATATCATCCATCATCTCATCTCAAAGCAACCACACCAATGCACAAGTGACCACAGACAAGGCCAACTAACAAGTCTGCATCAACATCTAGAATCATAACCTAATGGATATAGATAATACACTTTTGAGTCATCTATGAAATCATGTAGGCAATGATAGCTTACGAGATTGCACAAATTGTAGATCTAATCAATGTAACATGAAAACCCACTATCACACTAAAAACTACAAATATGAGATTTGAAAGAGAATAAACATGTAGAAAACATGAATCAAGCACCAGATCAAGCTCAAATCTAATTTTACAATCATGTCCACAACAAGATCATAGTCAAGGAATCCACCAAGCATCACCGCAAAACTTTTGAGTAACTAATCACATAATAACACTCCCATGCAAAGAAAGCATCTCACCTACTCACACCATGCATGAAACATGCATGTAAAACTACAACTATATAATCTAGTAACACCCCAAAAGCCAGGGTCTAGAAAATAGCTTAACCATAGCTCCACAAAACCACACATTTTTCTTTACCATGTAAAACCTACAAAACCACTATGTTTGAAAACACCCATGCGTATCCATGCCCACTTCACATTTGGAAGACTCAAAAGTCTAAAAAAGCACCATAATAGTTAAACCAGAATAATGGATTATCACAGATGAGCATAACCATAGTTTTTTTAGGAAAATCTATAAAACCCTTAGATCTAGGGAACATGAATCCAATCTATGCAAGTACAAATCATCCATAAAAGGAAAAGGTAGTCTAGAAACACAAGGGCTATTTCAGGCCAACTCCACAACCACCAACACACACATGCATTCGAGGGAGACAAGTTATTGTAGAAGCTTCCAAATCATCCAATGATCAACTCCATAGCCTACATCCAATTGGGGTAACAAAAAAATTCCCTTCCAATACCAAGAAAAAGCAAACATAAGCACATTAATCCATAGCTACAAAACAACCCAAGCTTCTCCATATCATTAGGGAGCCTCTCACACAAACACCCAATATCAAATATTTACAACACAACCACAAAGCAAAAATCCCACCCCATGCATCAAGATTATTCCACTGTCAACTATGAGCTTTACATCACATCATTTCAATATGACCAACTCTATTTTCTCTATCTTCACCATCTTTCAAGCCATGTACTGTCTCCTAAAACTAAAACAAAAAAACTTCCACTCACCAAAGGATCAATCTTCAGCCGATTCCTTCAAATTTCCTTAAGCCTGCCAGACTAAGAAATCTTCACAAAAAGAATACCCAAAACCAAAAACACCAAGAATAAACAAATCCTAGAAGAAAGCTCTGATACCAATTGAAGGGAAATTGATTCATCCCATAAAAAAAATTTCAAATCAGTAAGTGTCTATGGTAACATTCATTTACAATTAGAGAACCTCATAAACACATACTACTATGCCATAATCAGAATCAAACAAAGTTTATTTCCCACCATTAATCTTTATAGGAAAGTTCATACAATTTAAGATCATGCAAGATCAACCAGTTTCAACAACATGTATTAAATAGATTCAATAAATGGAATCATTAAACATGAAAGAACAAAAGATATGAACACAAATATTTACATGGGGAAAACCCTTCCTAGGTAAAAACCCCACACTCCAAAAGCATAGATCCATTGTATTATTCAGCAACAAAATACATAGTTGCAATACAATCACAAGCTCTAAGCAAATACATGGATATTTACATCTTGTTCCATCTAGAGAAAATACCAGCAATCTAACTCTTCTGGAGTCAATATCACCTCACCTCATTCAAATGCACTACGACACTACATACATACTTCACAAGAATTAAATTAAAACTAGCATTCCAAAGTTCACACCAACCGAATAGTCTTTGTCTGTCTGAATTACCACTATCACCTCGATAAGCCTATCATTCCATCGGAGGGACTCCCAAGTGACTCCTACCAATATGGTGAAGTCTCACCAATGAAGTCCCATTGGAATGTCGAAGATACTTTGAAGAAACTCACATCAATATAAGAATGTCTCACCAATATGAAGTTCTATTGGAATGTCGAAGAGACTCTGAAGAAACTCATACTGATATAATAAGGTCTGTCTAATATAAAGTTTTATCAAAATTTCGAAGATAATTTAAAGCAACTCACACTGATATAAGGAGGTCTCACCGATATACCTTACAGCTTCAATCGAGTGGTCCCTACTGCCAACGTGTCATCCCTGTCATCATTGTACAACTAACATCACTAGTTTGACTTGATATATCGGCCAAACACACATCACCACATGTCCTACTGACATTGTCCTTCATGATCATTTGGTCCCACCTTATTGGCATGTTGAAGAGACTAATCATTTTTTCCCATCGACATGTGCTTGTCTCTTCGATGAAGCGCTTATTGGGATGTCGAAGGGACTTACATTGTTGTCCTACTGATATATGCATCTACCTCTGATAAGATTCTGCAACCATTCACTACTACCATCACCTTCCATTATCTCCATGTCAGAGAAACATGAAACAATGTCTCTCTGAAATCTCCATATCTTGCAGATGAACCAATTTGCCAAGGGCCTAGTGTGCAATATGCATGACCTCTGAAAGCTGAAAACTTAGCATAAATTTAGCTAAGTCTTTTTACACCAATGAGTTTGAGACACCTTTTTCTCAACATGCCTCATAGGTCATGACTTGCTAGTGTTGAAATTATGGATGCACAATCATCCTACGAAGCTGCAGCATTCAAAGGATCTTTACCAAGAACAAAATCACCCACATGAAAGTGTTGCAACTTAGGCATGCAAATTGAGATTCTATTATTATATTGATATATTACAATGTATAAATTCCCTGTAAATATAAGCAAGAGTGAAATTTAGTATGCATTATGATGGTGACATGTGTCTTGATCTAACAACATGTGAATGCTAACTAACTACCTAGAATGATGTGAAGATAGGATAAGACTTCTAGAAAAGACAACTACTTCTTCTAGAAGGAATATTTTATCATAAATACATGTGAAGGGGTATGGCCCCATTATAACTAATTTCCTAGTAAATGCAACCCAGGAATTAATTAAATATGCCTAAGTAAACTTGTGCTAGTGTACTTAAATAATTAATTACACCAACACCACCCCATAAGTTCAACTTGGAAAGGAAATGAAAATGAAATGATTATGCAATGATGGAATGATGGGAATTTTAGGTACACATTTACAAATGAAGATGAAATGTAACTAATCACCCACAAATGGAACAAAGGGGAAAACCTAGTGGGAAGGAAACCCCTCTCCAAAAATGAGATTAAATGTAGATAAGTAAGGAAGGATGGAGGACTCCATAATACCCCTCGAAGTACACCATCTGTCACATAGATACAATACAATAAATAGCCCCCCCATAGGAGGGAAAGAGAGAGACTAAGTATGCCCCCAATAATGTGATATCAGTTGCAAAATTGGTAAGTGCCTGTAGACAAAACATGATCTAATGTCGACAAACAACTTGTCTCCCTTTTGGAAGAAACAAAACCAATTAGAAATATAGGGATGCTTCCTACTCTAGATAGAAATTGAAGGAAGGAAGAATAAAGATAGATGATGATGGTGTGTCTAAAAACTACTCATGTGTCTCCTTGCCCATAGAGGATGAAGATGCCACAATCAAATCAAGTACATGCCCAATCCATGAAGAAGGTGAAAAACCAAGACTATGTGTAAATTGATGTTGAACAAGATTCAAAGAATGTAATACAAGAATCCCTCCATTGAAGGAATATATGGAGAGTACATTACCCCCCCCCCTCCCCCAAAAAAAAAAAAATGAAGTGTCCACAAAACTACGGAGAGAAGACTAAAGCAAATACAATGGTAGATTTTGAAGAAACTCTAAATCCATAATGAAATGGGAGGGAAAAATCCTCATATATGAAATCTCTAAAGAGGAATCAAGTGCCTCCAAGGTAGGCTCACCAAGATCAGGATCCTCAATCAAGGTCTAACCAACAGAATGTGGAGACTCAAGAAAACCCTCCAAAATAGAATCCATATAGAGGAGAGATATCCACTCAAGAATTTTTTCCAAACCTATAGAAGTAGCCAAGTCTGAAATAATTAAAACGAAGCCATCCTGAGATTCCAAGTCTAGAAAACTGAATATGCCCTGATGAATAGAAATAATGGAAGATTCAATCAATGACTCTAGAAAAGGAATCACTTAATGTGAAGATACAACAATAGTATTTGATGGAGAAGAAGGAGAATCTGAAGAAACCTTGTCAACCTCTTCAAAATATTCAAATTATTCCAAACAATCAAACTCCTGCATAGCAATATCATCATGGGGTATTTGATTTGAAGAATGAAGAGGCGTATAGCATTCTGAATCATGATCATCGAGGAATGGTGGAGTATCATTATTTCCATATAGCTCCCAAATCTTAGTCCAAAGGGTATGAGGACAATCACAATGATCAATAGCTTTCAAAACATCATCAACAACATGTATTTCAATAACCCTTAGAACATCATACCTGCAACAATTCCAAGAAAATGTTTGGATACAATTATCAAGAGGGGGAACAAAACCATACAAATTTGGAAACAATTGAAGTGATTGAATATAGTTGATGGTGCAATCTCTCCATTGTCTATAGTTTCCCTTTCCCAACATAATTAGTAAAGGATGAATTGAAAACCCCATAACAAATTATGATAAATATCCAATTTAAAAAATATATTGACCTTCAACAACAACTAAAAACTTCCAAATAAAGATATGCAACTGAAGAGATGTCCCTCAATGCAAAAAACCTTTCTCTAATCTTTAGGATATCCAAGTAATGATGAAAATTCTCAAAATGGAAAAAAACCAATGCAAAGCACCTTGAGCTGAAACTGGACAAAAAGGAAAAGACTGATAAAAAAAGCACTATAATACCTGTGTTGTTAGAATATGTGGTCTAATTAAAAAGTAAACTAACACACAAATGAAACATTAGATTGAAAGAAACTAATTTAGAAAAGACAGCTGCAAACTCTAAATTATAGCAGCTTCTTCAAATTCGTCCCATTGTTCTTTATCTCCAAGGATTCAATTCAAGATATTGGCCCTCGGTTGGTTTAAGCAACAGCTTGTTAGAATGACAACTTAGGAGAACAATATTGATGCAAAATGCATGTCCATTGCTAATGATTTAAACTATGCTTATGAAATTGAAGAACTAAAATGCTACGATATTGCTAAAATGTTGATATGCTGATTCGAATGTAACTATAGTAATTACGCATAAAATCTAGGATAAAATCTACTCATGAAAAGGCTGTATTTATAGATTTTCAGAAGGCAAGAATCTAGTTGGCAAAGATCAACAGTTGAGTTCAAACCTGTCAAGATGAACGGTGTGAGATTATGGAAGTTGAGAGAAAGATGGAGAATGTTTTCAACCCACGAAACTACCTTCATTCAAAAATGGAGACAAACATGCTCTTTGCCTTTTCATTTATTGAAAAGTTAGTTGAAGTTTGAGGATAAATCTTAATTAAATAAATAAATTTATTTAATTATATGTGACATGTATTTTGGAAACTTCCATAATTAAATAATTAATATTTAATTATGTGAGAGGTGAAAAAGATGTGTAATTAAATATTTACAATATTTAATTATGTGAATGGTTAAAAAGATGTGCAATTAAATATTTTACAATATTTAATTTAAAAGTGAAGTGTTAAAAGAATATTCCATAATTTGAATTTAAACATTCAAACTTTAGAAATAAAATGAAAATTAAATAAATAAATTATGAAATTTATTTAATTTAATTAAGAGGGGAATAGCAATAATTAAATAAACTTATTTATTTAATTTAAACTAGAAGAATTGAAAAAATGAACGATATAAATAAATAATTAAATTTATTTATATGTAGATGACTTTAGAATATTAATTAAATAATTCATATTTAATTAATTAACAGGTTTGATTTACTGTGACCATTTTTAGATGTATACATTTTGCCCCTCTTTGAAGTGATGTGTTTTACGCATTGCTTCAAAGAAAAATTCAGATTTCAAGAATTAACCCCTGACTTTGAAAATTAACTATGATGCTATATGCCCCCTCAAAAGATAAATCACATGATTTGAATGATGATGAGGATGATTTTAAAGAATTTAAAATATTTTTTGAGAGAAAATGTCGATTTATCTCACGAAATAGCGCTCTGTATAGTAAAAATGAAAATAACTTCCCTTTTTTACCCCCTTAAAAGGTGGAAAAGGTGAAAAGTCATTATCATTTGAACAATAACTTGTGGTAAATTTCAGAGCTCTGAGAGAGATTTTTGAGATGTCAATCCATTACGAGCACCACCGATTTGAGCGAGCCTGCCGGTATCAAAGACTAGCTACGTATGGACCTCCGGTAAGATAATCTGATCCTCTGCCATGAATTTGAAATTGTATTTTTTAATTTTTTTAATTTTTAAGATTTTTGCAGTTTTGTTTTAGCGCATAGGTTTTAACTTTAGCGCACGCGAGCCTTTAGTTTAGCCCATAGATTTGTAGTTTAGCGCATTCATGCCTATGCAAAGAATTATTGATTTAGCGCATAGGATCCCAAATTAGCGCATCGATGGATAGATTAGCACATTCATGTGTAGATTAGCGCATCGGCCAAAATGGGGCATCGGACCTAATAGAATAGCGCATCCCTTGTTCAAATAGTGCATAGGCTAGAATAGCACATAGATGGAACAAAGTAGTGCATAGACTTGATAGATTAGTTCTTTGATGAAATAGCACATTGAACATTTGTTTTAGCACATCCATGGATAAAGTTGTCCATTGATCATTTGGTGCATTGATGGACTATTTTAGTGCATCCATGAAATTTTGCTGAATTTGAAATTTTGAAGTGAAATTGATATGTGCTTGATGATTGTTGCTAGATTAGACAACTAATTTTATGCTTTTGAATAACATCAAGAATAGATTAGCTTGATTTGATAAATTTGTCTTCGTGTTTGAAGAACAAATAGTAATAAGTTTGATAAATTTGCTTTCTTGCTTGAAAGACAAATAGTAAAGAAGATTTTGATAAATTTGCTTTCTCGATTGAAAGACAAATAGTAATGATAGATGTTGAGTTGATTGACTATTAAATTTGTTTCCATGTGTGAATGAAAAACAAATAGTAGATAATAATAAATTTTCCTTTCTACTTGAAGAGCAAATAGTAATAGATGATGTGATAAATTTTCTTTCGTGATTGAAATACAAATAGTAATGATTGATTGGATATTGATTTGTTGCAGTTGATGTTTGTATGATTTTCTTGATGCTTTCTTGATTCCTTGTTGATTGATTTGATGTTGATGTGCTTGATGTATAGGAGGATTTTAATATCCTCAAGATTAGAGAGCGATTTCCTCGGACATGGGACATGATTCCCAAACTATCTCAAGCAGAGATAGGGTTATTGTGAGATGCGGGTTGGGGTCTCTGCTTAGGATCCCATAGTATAGGGTCATTAGGTCACTATTGACCGCACTAGCTGAGAAATGGTACAGTGAGCATAATACCTTTCACTTTCCAACTGGAGAGATTATTGTTACACCTGAGGATGTGTACAGGATTCTAGGCATCCTGGTAGTTGGTGAGCTTGTGATCTATGATCACAAGGAGATTGGGGGGACAGATGCCTTGCAGAGAGTGTTTTAGGATCCTCATGTGGGCAGATATGGGATTGCTCGGAAAGATATGGTAGAGAGATATGCCCCTCTACCATCAGTTCTAGCAGGCTTCATTGGTCGATTCCTTTGTCCTGATTGCAGGTCAAAGGGACTATCAGTAGGCTGGGGTTGGATTCTGGAGGAGATGCTTCTCCATCAGACGAGATATGCACAGGGATCATGCATGCTTGGCTATTTGTACCATGATCTTCATCAAGTGGTGTACATGGATGGGAAGAGTATCTCAGTAGTAGTTACTCTTTTATAGATTTGGGCATGGGAGCACTTTGCTATTACTCACCCCATTGTTCGAAGAGATCGCTCGCTAGGCCACCCTTATGTATATGCTTACACAAGTCCCCTTGTCCAGCCAATGTTGGGCAAGTCAAAATACTGGTAGAGGGTATTGGATGACATGAATATTATCATCTAGAGACCATATTTTGATTGTGAGGCCTGGGATGAGGATGCTATAGAGCTTCCTTACTGCGGGATAGCCAGGTTCATGATTGGCCGGACTCCCTTCATCATCGAGTGGTTTCTAGTTTTAAGGGTATTGAGACAGTACGGTCAGGTACAAATGATGTTGCAGGGTGTGGCACACTATGCTAGACATTGGGGGGATGTGCTAGAGTGGGGTCCATTTATCACTTTTGAGGCAGCCAAAGATGAATATTTGGATTTGTAGCCAGAGTTTTGGGCTATTCATCCTGAGGTTACAGATACACATATGACAGATGACTATGCCGCTTATTTTTATGCACATCCCTTTCCAAGGTTTACCAATCCGGATGAGCCTACCCCACTATTAGGTGGGATAGTTATACGATGAGCACGATGGCAGCAAGGCAAGGAAGCCACAAGGTCAGGCATAGGTAGGGGCACAAGCAGGATAGGCCAAGGATATAGGTGGGGTGGCGATGGAGGTAGATGAGGAGGATGATGAGGATGAGGAGGTGGATTCAAACAGCTCAGAGGAAAATGGTGATGATGAAGGTGGTGGGAGTGGACAGAGATTCTTTTTCAATGTTCCTTTCAGGACGAGACCTCACACAGCAAGAGTGGTGGATCAGCCGAGTACTTCGGCTCCACGTATCACTATTAGAGCTTCGTCATAGGGACAGTTGGACAGCTTGTAGGTAGAGGTTCAGACTCTTCAAAGTCAACTAGCACAAGCACAGGCTACCATTAGTTAGTTACAGGAATAGGTTGCACAACCACCACTTCCTGACCCACATATAGCTCAGCTCACAGCAAAGCAGGATAGCTTCATAGAGCAATGCATTTAGGCAGAGGGAGTAGCAGAGAGACTCCTCAAGTCAGTTGAGAGAACCTCCATTAGAGAGGTTGTGGCAAAGGGACTGGAGACTGCTCGGCAGACAGAGTACTATTGAATGAGATACTTTGAGGTAGTGCCACCTGAGCAGAGGATAGCATATACGCAGTCAAGTAGTCAATCACGGACCCACTCATGTAGTCACACCAGTAGTGCTACCAGGAGTGTGGTACAACCTATTAGATGAGATATCAAGGCTTCAGGTAGCAAAGATCCATAGAGACTGACCACCTCCAGAGGTAGTAGTAGTCATGACCCACATCCAAACACCCCTTAGTTATGATTATGGATACATCTATTCATTGTATTTTATATATCTTGTTGAGACATTTGATATCCTTGTACACCTAGACATTTGTTTTGATGAGATTTATGATATGCAGTGGTGATTTGATATGCATGTGTCATGGAGTTATGATAAATGATTATGTATGCATGTTTATTTATATATGTTATGATGTTTATGATTTTTATGATGATGATGCAATGTAAATGATTTTAAGATTCTACATGATGTATATGTATGAATGTAAATGAATGTGTTGTTTATTTTTCTCAATTTATGATGATGCAAATAATGTTTGATGTACATGCATAATGAAAATGATATAAATGAGATGAAATGAAAAATTAATCATGATGAAATGAATGATCATGAATGATATGTAAATGATAATGAGTGATGAATAAATGATGATGAATGGTGAATAAATGATATAAGTAAAATGTAATGCTAAAAGATAATGATATGATAATAAGTGATGTTGGAAAATGATAACAAAATGATACATAATGTAACAATACCTAATGATATGACGTAATTGATGCAAAAATGATAACCTAAAATGATGATATGAAATGGATGCAATCTTTCTTTTATCAATGTATATTTATGTAAAATGATGTGAAATGAATGCAAATGCAAATGTTGTGAAATGATATAATATGAGATGAATGATCAATAAATGATATGTACTACATGAATAATTATGCACATGAGATGAAAATGATATAATATTTAAAGATGGATAATGATCGTGATGAACTAAATGAGATCAAATAATGATGACAATGATAATAATGATAATGAAATGATGTGAAAATGGAAATATGTAAATGCAATGATAATGATAGCCTGAATGAATAGTCATGGTGAAATGATATGTAATGAATGATAATGAAATGAGATGAAATAAATGTCCAAGTGTACTCAATTGTTGTCTAAAAAGATATACGAGAATTTTGCCAATCTTCAAAAATATACATAGACAGCCTCCAAAATGCAAATCCAAATGAATTATGCAGTCCTAGAATGTAGTAATGAACCATTCTCCTATTTTGTCATTCCATGAACCAATGTTGCACATGATTTTCATCATTGAGCCTTTTGATATGTTCAAAGTTAGTACAAGCATAAAAGGGGATATTAGCACCTATGATGACTTGAGTACTGCTTTCATGATGTTTGATATAGCAAGTTAATACAAGAATCAAGGTATAATTGAACCAAGATGACCTAAGTATTGTTTGCATAAGCAAACAAAAATTAACCATTTTCCTATGCAAATTCCAAAATATCATCAATGATATGTTGTAGAGCATGTCCCATGAAAAATTTACACAATACTAATGATTAGCTTACAGACAACATGCAAAAAAAAAAATCATACTCCTTCCTTGTGATTCTAGTTCAGTACATCATTGAACCACTCCAAAGATATGATGTCATAAAATGTTAAAAAAACAATTCAACTTATGCTTTAAGTTTGTCATTCATCTTATTCAGATTAAGATCATCCAATTTATTTCAATTTTCTGTCAAACAGTCATTTAGACTCAGTTTTGAATGGACAAATTTATTGCTTATGATATTCCAATGCTTGATACATGTTGCCATTTGTCTGCCAAAAAAGCTCCAAGAAGCGAATTGCCCCTTAATGACCCTGCACTCTAACTCTTGCTAGACACAACTGTTGCTAAGGATAACCTTAACCATCAAGCCATGATTAAATCCTTGTCGTTTCAAGGAGATGTTATGACGTATGATGCGGATGTGATGGCTAGGCACACATGTGATGTTGATGAAAGATGAATATGCAAAAAGTATCTCAATAGATGAGAGAACCAAATAAAATCACAAACAATGCCTATTTGCTAGGTTTTCAACATTTGTTTTTATTGCACTTTTTTCTGATTTTATAAAAAAAATGTTGTTACCAAGACACTTGTCTGCCAGGTTTTCATCAAGGCAACGATTTTCCCCTCTTTTTTTATTTTTTTGTATTTTTGCTCTTTTTTATTTTTATTTTTATTTTTTTCTCTTTTTGATTTTTTTGTATTTTTTCTCTTTTCTCTTTTTATTTTTTCAGGACTTTTTATAATGTTTTTTATATTTTTCAGGCATAAAAATTCTTCAAGTGAATGTTGTTGGTCGGATCTTCAAACAGGTCCCCTTCTGATGTTGACAACTGATATGCCCCCGATCCATATGCGGCAATGATAATGAATGGGCCCAACCAATTAGATTTGAACTTGCCTTTCTTTTCCCGATCTTGCTGATTACGAGGGTTTTCCTTGAGAACCAAGTCACCCACTTGAAAATCTCATGGTTTGACTCTGTGATTGTAGCTGTGGGACATAATTTTTTGATATCCATTTAAATGATTAATTGCAGTTTGACGTCGTTTGTCAATCAGTTCCAACTCTTACAACCTTTATACTCTATAGTCTTCATCATTGATTAGCCCCTTTAGTGATACTCAAAGTGAAGGAATCTCAACTTCTAGTGGTAGAATAAATTATGCTCCATATACCAAAGCATAAGGCATAGCACCTGTTGGTGTGCAAATACTTGTTTTGTATGACCACAATGCTGGATTTAATTGGACATGCCAATCACGACCTACCTCATTCACTATTTTCTTCAAAATCTTCAGAATCGTTTTGTTCAAAGCTTCAGTTTGACCATTCCCTTGTGGATAATAAGGTGTAGAGAACCTGTGTTGGATGTGAAATCTTTCACAAAGTTCATCAACATCCTAATTTTAAAGGGTCTTCCATTGTCTATGATAATGGAGTTGGGAATACCATATCGACGGATGATATAGTTCAAAATAAATGAAAAAATTTGTTTGCCAGTAATAGTTATTAGGGGAATAGCTTCAATCCATTTAGTAAAATACTCAGTGGTTGTGCTAATGAACTTATGTCCATTTGAAGATGATGGGTGTATCTTGCCAACCAGATCCAATCCCCATTGAGCGAAAGGCCATGTTGTGCTGAAGGGTTGTAATTCCTAAGCAGGAGCATGAATGAGATTCCCATGAATGACATTTTGCACATTTCTTAAAAAAATGAATGATTCCTTCTCCATGGTCGACCAGTAGTAACCCAATCTAACAATTTTATTTGCTAAGATTATTCCACTTGAGTGCATCACACAAATGCCACCATGTACCTCTTCCTTTTCCAATTCATCACGTTCGAGACATCTAAGGAGGGTACCATCTAGACCACACCGGTATAATATGTCAGCAATTAAGGTGTAACAAGAGGATTGACAGATGAAATTCCTTTTCTAATTTCTAGACAAGTCTAAAGGTAAAATAGTATTCTTTAGGTAAGTATAGATTTGGCCATACAAGGGAGAATCATAACCGGTTAAGTGGAAAATGATTTGAGTTTCTAAATTGTCATATATGGGAGAAAATAATTTTTCTAGCAGGAAATCGTACTATGCTTGACTCTTTGACAACTGGAGTAGAGATGCGATTGTAGCCATAGCATCCACTGCTTTATTATCACTACATGGAATTTGTATGAAGTTGATATCAAAAAATTATTTCTTGAAATCGTCCACCATCCTTTTGTATGGTATCAACTTGTCATCCTTAGTGTGATATTCGTCATTGATTTGATTTAAAACAAGTTGTGAATCACCAAAAACTTGAAGTTCTATGATTTTCTAGTCTACTACAATTTTCATGCCAATTAATAGTGCCTCATACTCAGCTATGTTGTTTGTGCAAGGGAAGATAAGCCGATAATATTTTGGAATTGTATGTCCTTGAGGTGTGATAAAAATAATACCTACCCCCGAGCCATGTTGAGTGTAGGAACCATCAAATTAAAGCGCCCATGGTTGCTTAATAGCTGTTGTGAATACATCGGCATCAAGAAAATCAATGTGTATTGGGTGTTCTGTTAGTAGTGGTGCTTCTGCTAATTAATCTGCAATTACCTATCCTTTTATACCTTTGTGATCCACATAATGAAGGTCAAACTCACTCAAGATCATGACTCATTTAGCCAACCTATCAGTTAAGGTTTCCTTACTTAGAAGATATTTGAGTGGATCAATCTTAGCCACAAGCTTTATTGTATGAGCTAGCATATAGTGTCGTAACTTTTGAGAAGTGAACACTATTGCTAAGCAAGTTGTTTCAATGAAGGTATAATTTAGCTCATCACTTGTCAAAGTTTGACTGATGTAATATATTGCTCGCTCCTTTCCTGAGTTGTCTTCTTGTGCCAATCATGCTCCTAAGGACACTTCTGTGGCAGAAATATACAATATGAGTGGTGCACCTTGCACTGGTGGATTCATTAGATAATACTTTATCTGATCAAATGCTGCTTCACATTTGTCCTCCCATTTAAATGGAACATTCTTGTGTAAGAGATGAGTAAATGGTAGACTTGTATCCGCTAGTTGGGCAATGAATCTTCAGATGGATTGTAATCATCCCTGCAAAGAGCGTAGTTGACTAATGTTTCTTGGTGGTGGCATATCAAGGATTGCTTGTACCTTAGCTAGATCCACCTCAATTCCCTTTTCTAACACAATATAACCCAGCAGCTTTCCAGATTTCACTCCAAAGACACAGTTCTTTGGATTAAGTCACACTTTGAACTGTTCCATTCTTTTGAAAAAAATTAGATAAGATAGCTATGTGTCCTTGCTTGGTGTTAGATTTGGTGAGGAGATTATCTACATAATCCTCCATGAATGTATGCATCATATCATGAAAAATCATTGTCATTGCCCATTGGTATGTAGCTCCTGCATTCTTCAACCCAAATGGCATTACGTTCCAGCAATAAGTACCCCAAGGACATGTGAACATTGTTTTATCCCGATCTTCAGGTGCAATCTTTATCTGGTTGTATCCAGATAATCCATCCATTAATGAATACATCACATGTCCAACAGTCAAATCAACAATCATATCTATGTTTGGCAGAGGGAAATCATCTTTAGGACATGCCTTGTTCAAATCCCTAAAATTTGTACAAATTCTAATTCTTCTATTTGGCTTTGAAACAGGTATGATATTGGAGATCCATTATGCATAGTCAATAGACTGAATGAACTTGACATCTAAAAGCTTCTTTAACTCCTCCTTAACCAATAATACAACATGTGGATGAATTTTTCTAAGTTTTTGCTTCACAGATTTTTCCCCCAGCATGATAGATAGATGATGCATGATAAGATTTGGATCTAATCTAGGCATATCTGCATAGGACCATGCAAAACTGATTTGATTGTTCTTGAGAAATTCTGTGAATCCTGGGAATTCTTCTTCTGTTAGAGATGCAACAAGTTGTAAGACTTTGGGGTGTTCCGTAGTACCTATATTGAGTGCCTCTATTGGTTCTATTAGAATAGAATACCTTTCCTAGTAATGTTCCAGGAGAGTGTCAAGATTCCCATCCTCTAGTGCCTTTGAAGGGTTTTCACTATTGGATATGCTTTTTATTTTTCTCTTTTCTTGATCTAATACTGCCTTTGTTAGGTTTTCACCATTAGATCTTTCTTTTATGTTATTTATTTCATAGCTGAGAAACTTGGCACTTTCCTATTGAAAACTCTGATCTTGTGATTCTCTGGTGGAACTTATTTTTGGTTGGGATGAACAAAGTAAGTTTATGATGGTTTCGTCATTTGGAAAAACTGGGATATCAATTGGTGCAATTTGTTCTGAATCAATGAGTTCAGGATGGACCAAAGGAAATGGATCATTAGGATGAGTAAGGTCACTGGCCGTTAAGGTCATGATGCTATCATTAACATCATTATGGGAAAGATGTAGGATGGTATCCTCATGTTGATGATTTGTCTCACTTTGAATTGAATCATTCTCACTTGAGTCATGATTGCTTAGTAGAACGTAATCAATCAGAGGCCTTGAGCTTTCCCCTTGTAGGAATGTGGGTGTAAACTTGTGTATGAAATCCACCTATTTATCCCTCCATAATTTATCATCAAAGATGGTGTCCCATTCATATTCATCGGAGTCAGTGTCAGAATTATTGTCTTGAATTCTCAGGATTGTTTCAGCTAACTCTTCATTGGACATTCATTGTACTACTTCTTCCTTTGTATATTCACCATATCCTAACCTAGTTTTATCTCTTGGGTGCATTGTTTTTAGTTGGATAGGTTCAACAATACCCTCCTTTCTCTTTCCAATAGGGCCATTTCCTTCATAACCCATTTGCTACATTATCACATAACCTTTTCCATATTGTTGTGTGGGTAACTTGATATGTTCTACCGATTCTTCTTCATCTTTATAGAGCTAATCAAGGATAGCTCTATATTCCATTTCATTTTCTTTGATAAATACTCTATGAAACTTGGTGATGGGAACTAAAGCTAAGGCTAAAGCTACTATAGCCTGTTGTATGGATGTTGATGGTTGACCATGGGATCTTGGAGATATGGGTATATTAGAGAGACATAAGGAATATTCTCCCACCTCATTATCTTTCAATTCTAGGTTGGTGCCAAAATTACTTATCATTTCTCGTGCTTGCTCATTGTATTTGGAGGTAGAAATGGCCAAAGCCTCTCTATTATGTGGGATGAATGTGTCTTGAGTTGCTCTTAGGTTAGATAAAGTTTGACTACTAATGTGATCAATAGGTATTGTTAATTCTTGTCCCCTCATATGGAAACTTTAATCATTGATGATAAGTAGATGGAACAACTTGCATGTCATGGATCCATGGATGACCCAAGAGTATGTTATAGGATAGATCTCGATCTAGAACCTGACAAAAGGTATTCTTCACAATAGGTCCCACTCTGATTGGTAGCATGATGAGGCCTTTAGAAGCTCTTTCCTCATCATCATATGCCTTGATTGTAATCTTCCTTTGTGGATCTATAGATTCTTCTGAATATCCCAAAGTGAGGACCAATTTTAAAGTACAAATGTTTAATCTGGCTCCCCCATCTATTAGGACACGTCTAATTTGGGCTTTGTGAGCCATAACCTCTAAGTAGAGTGATGAATTATGCGGATGGGTCATGGATGAGTCATCCTTCTCAGTAAAGAATAAACACGTGGATGAGGACAAGTGTCCCACCATGACTTGAAATTTATTGATATCCAGATTAGGAGACACAGTTGTATCAACAAGTGCTCTTTCTAGAATGTCCTTGTGTGCAGGTGATAATTTTAAGAGCTCCAAGATAGAAATTTGGGCCAATTTTTTTCGTAGTTGATCGACCAAATTGTATTGACTTGGAGGGGGAATTGCTTACTTAGATGAGCTTCCTTTTACAATGATTTTGGCTTGTCCCCTTGTCATAGCATTGACCTCTCGATATTCTTGCTTACCTTTGATTCTGATAGCATTGATTTGCTGACCGTCAGTGTAAATATGATTGATAGTGGTGTCGTAGACATGATTAACATTCTTGCCTTTGTCACCCGAAGATTCCCCTTTTTGATAATTAGGGAGAGGATCCTTGAATGCTTGATGGTCATCATTGGCATTATGTCCCTCAACCATGATTGTATGGTTATCAATCAAATCCTGAACAATATTCTTTAACCCTTGGCAATTATTTGTCTTATGACCCTTACACCTATGATATTCACAAAAGTGTGAGTCATTCCATGATGGTGGTTTAACTCGAGGATCATAATCTCTTTGTGGTGGTAATGTAATATCATTTTGATTCAATAGTTCTTTAAGGATGGACTCCAAATACTGGCCCAAGGGAGTAAAACTCCGTCGATTCGAAAAATATGAAGATCTAGGCACATTTGAATTTTGATTATTGCCAAAATTATTTCCATGATTATTGGTCACATTCCCTTGATTGGAAATATTGCCTTAGGTACTATAATTTCTAGCATTATTTCTACATTGGACACCTAATACATTAAGAATGGTAGGCTTTGCATTCACGTTGTTAGCATCTACTACCCCATCATTCACAACATTTTTATTCCGAGTCCAAAATCGTGAATTTTCATTGTTATTGTTGTTGTACGAATTTGGACCTTCTTTATCAAGTTTTAGAACTCCATGCTTGACCAAGGCACCTTCAATAGTAATCGCGTTTTCAATTAATTTTTCAAATGATTAAGGACAGCGGAGGTTTAGCCTGTAACTCATCTCTTGATTCAGACTGTTGATAAAGATCTTCGTCTTCTCTATTTCGGGAATAGGACAGGAGTATCTAGCAAACACCCTTCTCCACCTTTGTAAAAATGTGGTGAAGGATTCTCCTACCTTTTGTTTCACCTTACACAGATCAAGCATGGTTATCTAGTGTTGGATATTGTAGGAGTATTGCGATATAAATTTATTTATTAACTCCTCAAATGTTCTGATGGGGGGAGTGATCTTTGAAAGCCACTCCATGGATTGTCCACCCAGACTTCATGGAAACAATCGCATTAAGTAGGTATCTTCATGAGAAAATTCTAAGCTCATATTTCAAAAATGCCTCACATGTTCAATGGGGTTTGTTTTCCCATTATACCTATCAAATTTAGGGATTTTGTATTGTTTCAGAAAAGGAAACATTTGAAGACTCCTGTCAAATGCATATGGACATATCCCATCCAAAACATACTTCTTTGTTGTACCCCCTTGGATTTATTTTATTTTCCCTTGTAATGCTTTTATTTGTTGAGTAAGGGCACTAAAATCATTAGGAGGGGTTTTAGGATTCTCTTTAATCCCTTATGTGTCAAAATTGGCAAGTAACTTAGCTCCTTGATTAGCTAAAGAAAGTAAATATCTTTCCTTGTTTTGTTCCAAAATTCCTTCCATATGAGTATGGAATTGGGGATCCTACTCTACTTCTTGGAGCTTTTCTTCCATTATCTCTTCAGTATTTGAATTATGAAATGGATTTTCCTCCCTATCACTATTATCACCCATTTTGTTTAATGTACTTTCCTTTTCATCTCTTTCTATGTGCTTTCGAGATCATGTGACAACAGGCATAAGCTTTTGCCAAATTTCTACTAACTTTGATCAAAAGAATGAAATAGTGCAATTTTGATGGATATGAAAGTCAGGATAGAATGAAGATTCTATGACTTAAGAGATTTATAATCTTTAGCTCGTGATTCCTTGATTGAAAGGATTATAATCATTTTTGCGGGAATTAAACCAAAGATCAAAAATAAAGATGATTTTGCATTTTGTGAGGTTTGATCGTAGCTTTGTAAAAAATAAGGATTGTGATAAATGCCTAATGTTCTCGAGTTCTCTATTGCAGAAATTGATTAGGACGAGTAGTGTATACAATTGCAGGTTGGGGTATGTAAGAGGAATGAATACACTAACTATGATTATGCCTTTGAGAAAGGACTCTTCTTTGAAAGAAAGCTCGTGAATATAATGGTTCTATAGCATAATCGTCAGTGAAACCTCTAACAAAGTCGTGATATTGATGAATAAAGGTTTTGTGTTCAAGCAAAACCTTTCAACTTTGGTATAAAAATTTCTTGTTTTTCAATAACTTCTTATAACTGAGAGATTTATTTGGCTTTCTAATCTTCCTCTCTAGGGACTTCTTGGCAAAATTCGTAGACTTCCAAACCCTGAGCATAGAAAAAGACTAGACTGAGATGACTGATTTCTAAGTGTCAAAAAATTACCCAGGCTTGGAACATAGATGCGCTAAAGTTTTTAGTAGATGCGCTAAAAGATCCAACCTATGTGCTATACTGTTGTAGTTATGCGCTAAAATAGAGCATGAATGTGCTGAAACAGAGCACAAATACGCTAAAATAGAGCATGAATGTGCCAAAATAGAGCACAAATGCACTGAAACATAACACAGATGCACTAAAACAGAGCACAGATGCACCAAAACAGACCAAGGATGTGCTAAACTGTCCAATTATTTTTTTGAGACAAACATGTTTTGACAGTTTGATGTTTTCAGATGATCTTAATCTAATTTAAGTGTGAAAAACACAGCATATAGTAGCAGACAGTTATTTTGTAAATCCTAAAATCTAAACAAAGAGTGTATGTTCTTGATATTTTCACGGGTATTGAATAAGATAACCATTTCAAATAAACTCACTCTTAATTTTTCAAATAGGTCATCATAGGAATCACAACCCACAACTTAAAATCGCATCAACTCACACAGCCGTGTCACCCCTAGAGGGTGCCTGTGTTTTTTTCTTTTCTAGGTGCATACTCAAGGTTAGATTTCTCAATCCCTTGAGCAAACAATCTGTGGTGATTATATGGTGAGTGTCTTGGGGGCAGATTCTTCCCTCCCCTTGCACTATGATTGAAATGATGTCTAGATACTGACACGGTTGGCTTTCTACACTATGGTTCATAGTAAAGGTTTCCGTTTGGCATGGCAATAGATAAACTCCCTCAAGAGACCTCCCAATCTTTAGAAAAAATATTTTGGGGATGGTTATCTTGCTCACTTCTGTTGAATATGGGTTCCCCAAAATTCACTTTTGATTAGAGTGGGTTGGAAAACCTAGCTTTGGTTGTTCCCACTTAGGTTGTTCCCATAGGGTGAGTACTTTTTCCCACTATGGCAGGCCTTCTAAAGGATGTAATAAAGCATGAATTGCATAAAATGAAAAAGGTAAGTCTGGCATTCTGATCACCCAGTAAAGGGGAGAACATATACCTATTACCCAACAATCACAGCAAACAAATGGTTCAATTTTAAATCCAAATGACATTTTTCTACACTAAGTGAAGATTTTTCTTCACAACAAGCATTGGATTCATTTTAACCAAGCGAAAATGATGTTTGGTGACTATCCTAGGATTGATAAATTCTAGATTTTAAATGTCTATCCTAGGATTGCTTCATTTTACTTTAAAACCAAATTTAAAAATCATGTCCGTGGATGGTGTCGAAATCAAGATTTGCTTGTACAACCTCTATATGCGCTAAAAGAACTGGTAAATGTGCTAAAACAAGCCATCTATGCGCTAAATGAACAAACAACAATGTGCTAAAACAGTCATTAAATGCATTAAATGAACTAGCAAATACGCTAAAACAGGCCATCTATGCGCTAAAACAGTCATCGTTTGTGCCAAAACAGAGGTCGTATGCACTAATATGTGGGTCGTATAAGCCAAAACCAAAGCTCTAGTCTGTCACCTATTAGAAAAACCTACGATTAAAAGATTAAAAATGGGGCAAGGCCCCATGGTGGGTGCCAAAAATGTGTTGTTAGAATATGTGATCTAATTAAAAAGTAAACTAACACACAAATGAAACATTAGATTGAAAGAAACTAATTTAGAAAAGACAGATACAAACTCTAAATAACAACAGCTTCTTCAAATTCATCCCATTGTTCTTTATCTCCAAGGATTCAATTCAAGATATTGGCCCTCAATTGGTTTAAGCAGCAGCTTGTTAGAATGACAACTTAGGAGAACAATATTGATGCAAAATGCATGTCCATTGCTAATGATTTAAACTATGCTTATGAAATTGAAGAACTAAAATGCTACGATATTGCTAAAATGTTGATATGCTGATTCGAATGTAACTATAGTAATTACATATAAAATCTAGGATGAAATCTACTCACGAAAAGGCTGTATTTATAGATTTTCAGAAGGCAAGAATCTAGTTGGAAAAGATCAACAGTTGAGTTCAAACCTGTCAAGATGAACGGTGTGAGATTATGGAAGTTGAGAGAAGGATGGAAGGTTGAGAGAAAGATGGAGAATGTTTTCAACCCACGAAACTACCTTCATTCAAAAATGGAGACAAACATGCTCTTTGCCTTTTCATTTATTGAAAAGTTAGTTGAAGTTTGAGGATAAATCTTAATTAAATAAATAAATTTATTTAATTATATGTGACATGTGTTTTGGAAACTTCCATAATTAAATAATTAATATTTAATTATGTGAGAGGTGAAAAAGATGTGTAATTAAATATTTACAATATTTAATTATGTGAATGGTGAAAAAGATGTGCAATTAAATATTTTACAATATTTAATTTAAATGTAAAGTGTTAAAAGAATATTCCATAATTTGAATTTAAACATTCAAACTTTAGAAATAAAATGATAATTAAATAAATAAATTATGAAATTTATTTAATTTAATTAAGAGGAGAATAGCAATAATTAAATAAACTTATTTTTTTAATTTAAACTAGAAGAATTAGAAAAATGAACGATATAAATAAATAATTAAATTTATTTATATGTAGATGACTTTAGAATATTAATTAAATAATTCATATTATTAATTAACAGGTTTGATTTACCGTGACCATTTTTAGATGTATACAATACCTTCTTGATGCCATTGGAATCACCGATTTTTGACAAACTAAGTGGAAGATATTGGCTTTTGAGTCCAAATTATGGTTTTGACTTCTATTGAATATATCTTTTTTTGTAATAAAATTCTAGAAAATGGAGGGAACCACTGGAATTACACTAAAATACCTTTCCAACGATATCTCGTTTGTTCATTTTTGAGATTATACTAAAAAGATATGCCCCTCGAAAGATTTTTTCCCTATTAGGGCTTGGCAAACTAATGAGGTGCAAAAAATTAGCACCTAGGCAGAAATTTTTTTGCCCCTTGTCCTTGAAATGATTGTGTCTTTATTTGGTAGTTTAAAAAAAATATGCCCCCCACTTGAGAGTAGTGGTGGAGTGGAGAGGCTGAGCAGAGTTGGGTTCTTGGGTGGCACCACCTGGATCTAGCAGGGCCCATGGATTTGAATGTGACCAAAAACAAGGCGGGAAGTTTTGGTGGAGGTTGGAGGAAGCTCTGAAGGCCGAAAATGTGCCGCTGGCAGCAAGATGGAGGTTGGAAATCGATGAATGGGTCGAGATGTAATGAATGACTAGCGTGACGGAACGACGATGACGGTGAGTGACGATGTGATGGGATGTGATAATGATCATGGTCAATGGGCCCCAAGTGGCCAACAATATTACCCTTGTAAACACAATGAATGTGGCCGACAAACTATATGCTACAAAAAAATAAGTCGTGGAATAAATTTGAATATTGCCAAAAAGGCAATTCAAATTTATTTAAAAATTGACTATAATATATATTTGACTATCAAATATTTATGTCAATGGAGGAAAAAATATATTCCATTGGTAAAAAATAAATAAAGCCCTATATATGCCAACTGTGATACTATTGTAGTCGCTCCAATTATGTATTTTTTTCCAAAACTATTGAAAAATCCCAAATAATTTTTTGAAAAACTAGCTTGCAATCTTAAAAACAATTGCCATAGAGTACGATGAAGGGAGATATTTTTTTTGCAGACCGTTCGATCAAACCCTAAAATTACCTTTGTTGGCTCCCGAGTTGATATCTCTAATTTTGATGAATGAATAGGTGATCTTAGGGTTTTGAGGCCTTTTGAAGACAATGGCAAGCTCGGATTGGACTCAATCTACTTCAAAAATCTACTGGTCCCCAGGTGGAGCCAACTAGCCTATAATAAAAACCTTCAAGCTTGCAATGTGAATCTCTCTAGCCCAAATTTTTGATCTTGAGATGAATCTTCAGTGGACAAGCTCTGATACCATGTTGAAATTATGGATGCACAATCATCCCTATGTTGCTGTAGCATTCAAAGGATCTTTAGCAAGAAGAAAATCACCCACACGAAAGTGTTGCAACTTAGGTATGCAAATTGAAATTCTATTATGAGATTGATATATTACAATGTACAAATGACTTGTATATATAGGAAAGAGTGAAATTTAGTGTTCATTATGATGCTAACATGTGTCTTGATCTAACAAAATGTGAACCCTAACTAACTACCTAGAATGATGTGAAGATAGGATAAGGCTTCTAGAAACTTAGAAAACTCATTCTTCTAGAAGGAATCTTTTATCCTAAATACATGTGAAGGGGTATGGCCCCATTATAGTCAAATGCCTAGTAAATGCAACCTAGGAATTAATTAAATATTCCTAACTTATGCTAGTGTAATTAAATAATTACTTACAATTCCACATCCCTTAAATATGATAATTTACATATTGAGGAAATAATATTACAGTTGCTTCTCACCTTGTAATTAAACATCTACATTCTATAATATTGAATTTATAATAAGTTATATATTAGATTTTTAATGAGCACTATTTCTTTTGCAAGAGCCCTTCTCATGGGTTATTAGCATAGCTTAAACATAACATTTTAAAAAAAAATTAAGAATGGTCTCCCACTATAACTAGACTTATCTACAAAATCTAAAAGCCCACACATAAAAAAATAAGGAAATACTCTTTCATAATGTAAATGGGAAATCACCACCAACCAAAGGACTGAAAATAGTTCAATCCCAAGTTTGGGAGGTCACTAGGATAACCAAGTTCACAATAACACAACTTGCACAAAAACAACACTATTTTTCACAACCATTAAGCTCACAAAACACCCAATAACCCTAGGGTTGAACACTAAACAATGGTTCCCTCATAGAACCACAATAGGAGGATTGGTGGACAAACTCAATGGGGAGAAAATAAAAAATATGCATAATACTTTCCATCTCTACAATAAAAGCCTCAAAATTCTCCACAACACTACCTTCTATTTCACAATAATCACACAAAAACCATTTTTAATCTAACCTGAAATCCTCATGAATATATGGGTACTCATACCCTATAAGAAACTCCCCTCATAGAGGGTCCAACTCACTCAAACTTTATCAAATGAGGTGCTCTCAAAAAATGGGAGAGCCTACCCTAACTACCCAAGCCTAAACACAACACCACGCAAGAAAAAAAAAATACATATTGAACTTATTTCACTTATATTCATACAATCTTTTCATCAAACTATAACTAAAATGACACAGAATCCTACCTTTCAAAAAATATAATTGTTACCAAAATTTCACCTACAACCCATTTTGGTCGAGTTGGAACAACCGACTACTTCTAAGGTGAAAGGTACTTCAATAAACTTCTAATCATTATCATTTGCATACAAAGTTTTCAAATGAAGTGCAATTCTTATTGTGCAATATTTTACAACAAAAAGAAATTACAAAATTTGCATGATAATTTTGTATTTCATTCTTTTTGAAATGCAAATATATACAATGTTGTTATCTTATTCATTAAAGATCAAAGAAATTCTCAAAAGTCCCACACAAGTTGTGGGAATGACTAAATTGAATTGATACAATATAGCGAGCAAGATATATATCTGAAGATTAAATAAAGGAAAAACATATAGGATTATTCATATCCTTCATTTCCTTGTAAGGTTAGTGTTGATCCTCCTATCTTTAGCTTGATCTTCTTACCTTCAGCTCCTCTCGTACTCAATCTTCAGAAACACCTGCAGTTGATTGAAAAGTTTTGTTAGAGCTCAGGATATAAAAAATCATCATATGTTTTTATCAATAGACATATAACCTATAACTATGATGCATCAATTCAATTGAGTCATTATCAGATATGTGCAAAAAGCCAAGTCAGATCAGCAAATGGGATCTAATTATCATGAAAAGCATTGAACTTCACTGTTTTATCTAACATGTTTGTTCACTGTGCAGGTATAGGTGAAATCATGTTGCTGATTCAACATGGCATGTGGTGCAAAAATGGGCTCCCACAATGGTAGAGCCCAACATGCTACCCCTAATTCTCAAAAGGGGAAATGAGATAAGAATTCATATTCATAATGTTCAAATGGAAATATTTTCAGTTGAAGGAGTAACTCATAAAGTGACTGCAAGGGCTCAAGCTCATTGCTCATTCATGAAAATCAATTCGAGGAGCAATGAAGTGAAAATCATGAATGAACAAGGGCTGGTTTGAAAGCCTAAATAAAGTGCAAAACATAATTTAATGCATTATATTTCATTAAAGGAGTCTTGTTTACAAGCATGTTTTCACCTTGTTTCATATCTTTTACTATTGCTTTACATCATATTTTCTATTGTTTGTGTGTTTAAAGTAAATGTATTGAAGGAACAACTATCAAGAGTAAAGGAGTTGTGATAAATAGTGCTCACATGTGGGGAACTGCAAAAGAAGTAGTGTTCAATGTTCATAGAAGTAGTGACCAAGCATTCATCTTCAGCAATTCAAGCAACATATGAGGGTCAATACAAATCTGTATGCAAAACTTGAGAAAGAAACAATTATTTTTCTTAAGGACAACACCATCTTTTAAAGAAAAATAAAGGCACAAGATTCAGATTTGTGCTTCTACACTAAGACATGATTCAGTTTAAAAGAGAGAAGTCCAATGTTAACAAAGCATAGTATATTCCAAGAACAGCTACAAGAAGCATGGAGCCATAGTAAAATAATGAATCTTCTGGATGACTATATTGGAATAATTCCATGGATATTGTTACCCAAATTTCACTAATAGCTCATTCAGATAGAGCTTTTGATTCAAAACATAAAACAAAGGTACATTTATTATCCCTTTCCTTCATTACATTCTATTACATAAATAGAAATTCAAAGATATCATGAGTAACAGATTACTGCATTATAATAGATGTATGTAATGTATAAGAGATTTATACAGATCTTTTTTGAAAAAAGTGATCTTTATTGATGATTTAAATGTTCATGGTATCACACAAGTCATGAGACTAACTTATTCAATATACATAAAGAAAAGAATTTATACACGGATAAGTAAATTGAATGGAATGTACATATAAGGAAAGAGACCAGTCATTTCCTGAATGACTGGTTTGTTGTTGTTGTTTGCCTCTAGCTTCTTCTCTCGAGTAGCCTTTAGTCCACTTGAGCTCCTGTGTCCAAGTCCCTACATCAGATTGACAGAGTGATGTTAGAGCAATGAAAAATCTCTAACATTATATGTACAAGCACTTACACATGTATAAAATGATCTCAATGTATATCAAATAGGAAATGCATACTTTAGGTGTCCAGGAAAGCATCAAGCCATCATACACATCCAAAATATGCATTGGTTTTCTAACATGTTTGCTTCATGTGCAGATATAGGTGTAATTATGTTTATGTTTTGATTTATCAAATTACAATATGAGTGGTGAAAATGTGGCTCCCACAAGGGTTGATTCTAGCTCATAATTTATGAACAACCTTTTAGGTATACTTAAAGTGCATTCAACACAGATTATCATGCCAAGAATCTACAATAGCATATTTTGAGATGTAAACTGCAAGTATAGTGTGACAATGACAAGCATTTTCTCATTGAAATAGTAGGGAGAGCATAAAACAACATGATCATTCAAAATTACTGTCATCAAGCAACAACATGGAGCAATTACTATGGTGTTCAAGTCATAAAGCCATAAGTGCAATCTATGTTAACTCTATCAAGAGTTCACAATGATAGCCAACAAGTGAATCATAAGATAGTAATATTGCATTTGAAGGATCTTTGGAGTTATCACGAGTTACATGAAGCAGCTATAGGTGATGAGTGAAATGCATGGTCAAGGTCACCATGTTAATGTGCTATTCCAAAGAGTAGTGACATTCATGAAAGAACAAGAGAGAATAGATGTTATTCATTTTAAACAAATATCAATACAAGTCTAACACATTGTTGGAAACAAGCTACACTGAGAGGGGGGGTGAGTCAATGTTGTGAAAAAATTAATTTCATTAACTTTTATCATCAAGCATTAGTAAAATTCAACCATAGTGCATAAACATGAAAACAAACACAACACAATAACACCAAGATTTTTACGTGGAAACCCTGTTAGGGGAAAAACCACAATGGATGGCCAATCCACAATTATGATTTGAGTATACTCAAATGAAGATTACAAAATGGGGAATGCACTTGCATTCAAGTGCACCACCTAGAGCTCACTACTCGAAAGGAAAAGCTCACTGCCATACAAGAGTTCAGATTAAAACCATCTGAAGATTGAACTGAGATGATAACATCTATTTATACCAAATTACAGTTTTGGATTAAGCACAATAATAGATTTGTTGCCTTAAAGATTGATTATGTATTTCTGCTTTGTTCTGCTCATACACATAATATAGATCTTCTATGCGCAAGTGAAACTGCACATTATCCCTCTTCTGCTCTGCTCTTATTCACAATTCACACCAAAATACACTACATACATCCTCCAAAATGATACAAATGATCTTATATATATATCCGCAATATGGGATTCAATTACACTTTGTCGACTTCAATAGAACATAAAAATAATTACAATTGTCAGTTAGATCCTTAATTAAATCTTTATGCATATCCTCCAAAGTCGGTTAAGACATAGAGGGGACCCAAAAAAACATGATCGGGCACAAAAATATTTGGTTAAATACTCCTTATACATCCACGACATAATGTATTCATAAGGTCGACTCCAATACAAGAAAAACTGGGAATAGGCTAACCGGATCTTCTAACTTTTACACGAATTGATACGAGCCAGTGCGCTTCTGCAGTAATCGAGACAATATGCCAAAAATCATTTCCTGAGATGCATAATACAATATAATAACTAGAAATATTAATGTAGATCGATGAACACTGTGCTACCGGATACTCTGTTCTTCCTTGAAAATCTTCAATCTTCCTACCGGAATGGACAAATGATAGTGTGTGGATTTGATCATCGATTAGGGTTGCCATCAATGACAACACCAAGTGATACTCACAGTGTCTCTTGCCAACAATCATCAACAAATAAAGGCAACATGACATAAATGATGATCCATGGAGAAATGTGAAAAGGAGTAATGCAAGAATAATGGTTATATCCCACAAGATCTTTGTTCTTCATCAGACTAAGCACTATATTGGATTCTTCTAAGTTTTCATATTTTAAAATCTTGTGAATAATTTCATTTTGGATATTTTTTTGTAGCAAGAACAAATTTTTTTATGAATAAAGGAGTGAATCCAAACACAGGAAAAATGAAATTCACAATGTTCACGGCCACAGTGGGGGGAAACCCTTGAAAGAGGAGGAGCGAGCCAAATACAAAGTTGTGAAAAGAGAAGCTATAGGAGAGTATGTCAAAAAAATATTTCTTCAAGAAAAATCCTATAGCCCACAGCCATGGATTATTTTCAAACCTGAAATGGAGATATCACCCTATGTGGATCATCTCTTGAAAAAGGACAAAAGCTTGAACACTTAGATGGATTTTTATTTTTTCACCAAGATACAACCAAAATAAAATGAGAAAGTGGATGGCATCAAATAGTGCTAGAGGAGGAACAATGAGTTAGGATATTCAAGAGTAGGCACAGTCAAGGCCGAGTTCTAGTTTGGGATTTCAGGGTCGAGCTATGAAATCTACAGAAGTATACAACCATTGGAAAGAAGAAAATCCAAGATGGTAAAGAGAGAGACCCGTGACCTACCATACAAAAGAGAGTTTCTTTCTAGAAAAGAAAAAAAAATGAATAGAAGAAAGAGGTATGGCCATGGCCATAATACAGAGACCCATTTGGGTTTTATCCCAAAGAATCAAATAATGAGGAAAACAAAAAATTCAAGCTTATATAGGATTTCCAACAGTAAAATGTATAAGAAAAATATAGAGCTTTGGCCTTTGAGTACACCTAGAAACAAGAATGTAGCATATGTGGTGGCTATTGAAACAAGTTTTTTGTTTTCCTCTCCTTTCAAAAGAGTCAAAAATTACATACAAAATTAAAGGAAAAAGCAAAATGTGTTAGCCAGAAGCTCACTTGAGCTTGTATACTATTTTTTGCACAAAAAATCTATTAGATTTTCCAGAATCCACCTTGGAAGTTAGCTTACAGAGCTCCATCAAACCCTCGGCCAAGATTTTTCTAGAAACTTGATGTGAAAAATGTAATGCATTTTATTTGTTTTGCATCGGTTTTGTTGATTAGGGTTTTTCCCTAAGAAATGTCGACATAGGCATAGGAAATGGCATTTTTGCCATGGTTTTTGAAAAATACAAGGATAACTAATTAACTCATGGGCTAAGACTTTATGTCTTATGCATTTTTTTCTTTTAAACCTTGTATATGCTTTAAGTTATAATGTGCCATGAAACAAGCTAAGTCTTCATGACTTATTTGTTACCTTGACCATGTAAAACCAAAACCATAGCCTCCCTTTTATTTTTTGCATTTATTTGAAAATGTAAAGCACTTGATTTTAATTATATTGTTATAAATCATTAATTTGAGTTGCTATGTCAAATGCAAAGAATTGAATAGGTACCTTTTGTGACTTTATGGATGTTGTTAAGGATTTGATGCCCTTTGCAAGCATATAGGGGAGATGAGAGAAGTTTGCAAACACAACGAGAGTATATAGCGAGCATTTAATTTCTTTTTGGACAAAATTGGAGCTTTTGGTGGACATTTTCATGTGTCATCATATTTGACTTGGTCAAAGTTGACTATTTCAACACTTTGGAGCTCTTTTGGAGAGGATTCAGTTCCTATATTTTTGGCTTTTTGGAGGCATACAGAAATGAAGTTTCTAGGTCCTATTTTGGTGGATCTTAGTTGGAGATGGATATAGTCACTTAAGTGACTCTTTTTCATTCAATTATTACTTGGTTATTCTCTTCTCTATGACTTTTGTGAGTCCTTTGAGGAGAATATAGTGTATTGTAACTCTTTTTGACTTGAATGACAGTGGATGCCTTGAAAATCAATGAAGTATTTTTTCCTTCTCAATTCTTTTGTTTTACTGTGTGCAATTATTTGATAAATAGGATTACTTGTCAATGTTTTCTAATTCCTTGTGGTTTCTATTTCAAAGTTAGCACCTTTTGCAGAAATATATGCATGTTGCAGGTCATAAGTTATATCAAAAATGCAAATGCTTTTAGTTGTGAAGACTACCTTTCCCTCTAAGAGTTTGGAATTTTAAAGGTCTTCCTATGAAATACGTATGCAAGAGGCTTATGAAGTTGAGTTGTGTGAGCCGAGCTTTTTCATTTGATTGGTTTGTGTATGTAAGTTGTTTACAAGTTAGGTTAACATTTAGGTGTATCACCATAGAGATACTGTTCTAGTTTTCATTCTTAAAAGCATCTCCTTCTACCCTTTTCCCCTGCAAGATTCAGTAGATTAGATTAGGTGACAAAAAAGGAAGCCGACCTTCTCTAAAGGTTCTTTTCCATTACAGGTGACCCATAGCCGGGAAAAGTTCCCATGTTTCTCCAAAGTGTTAAATTTTACAACTTAACCAGGTTGCAGTTCTTTAAGAGATAATAGATATATAAGGACAATGTTTTTAATCATTAGTGAGGAAACAATACATAGTGTACAATCAACCATATCATAAGATGCAAATCAGGAATCATTTAATGATCAAAATAACATGTCAATAATCTAGATGGCAGTTTATGGAAGATGCGGGAGAGCTATCAGTCACAAATACAGAATGATGAAACTCATAAATTTTTCCATGAGAAAATAAACCTAGAATGAAGCATGGCAAACTGGAAAAAAATTGTACAAAAGAAGGCACGGGTTTTTACTTGAAAATCCAACAATAAACAAAGGCCAAGCCAATACAAAAACACTTGCATAGAATGAGTTTGAAATCCACTTCTTGTAAGAATGTTCAAAACTCATGGCCTCTCATGGGTAAATGGGAATTTTATACAGAAAGAGAGCTACATTTTTTATACAAGCAGAGAACAAAAGTCATAGCTCGAGCTTTACATTCTTAACAATAAAAATGAAAACCCAAAAAGTCATTTCCAATGTGAGGGTTTTCTATAGGAGAAAAGAATATTGAAATTATGCATCTAAAGTAAAAAAAAAGAACTTTCAATGGTGGCATGAAAATGAAAGAAACTCTTCAAAACCCAGATAAATGCTTGCATCCAAAGTGAAACCCTTAAACTACTCAAAAATAATAAAACCCATAATATTTCTCAGGTCATGACCATAGATTATGAAAGGGTTTCAGAAACACATTACATGGAGAAAGTAACAAGAGTAGTCATCATTTTGTTCACTATGGGGCTCAAATAGAGCATTTTTTGCAGAAAATAGAGAAATAAATGAAAGATTACATGGAGAAAGGCTTACCTTCACTTGTTTTCTATGAGAAAATACATTCAAACCCACATTCTAGAGACTCCAAATCCAAGCCAACTCTATCTTACGACGACATAAAATGAGGGAAAGGCATCAACAAAATGGGAGGAGAGATAAATGCATCAGAATAGTCATGGTCGTGACATAAAAGATTGAAAGTGTTTTGAAAATGGAGTTCAATTATCAGATTTATAACAAAGAAATTATTACCATGTATTGCTTGTAAGATATCTTTCATTAAAATCCAGAAATAACAGAAGAATGGTGAAGACTCGAGCTCCAGAACCTATCCATCATGGCAATAGAAGTGTGTTTGCAAGATGCAAAGTGAAGAATGAGGAGGATTCTAGGGTTTGAGATTTTTTACTCGATGCCCTAATGATGGGTGGTTTTTTACTATATTTAAAAAAAAAATCATTACATTTTAATAAGGCCCATGGTCTTGACTTTAAAGTCAATCGACCTAATGATCAAAAGGAGTCATGAGTTTCAAATTGGACTTGGAAGTTAAGTTTCAAGATTATCATTTGATTTTGAAATGAAAGAGTGTTCACTTGTGTTTCTTGCATAATGTTAGACAAAATTAACTATGCAATTAAATATTAAGGGTAATATTTTATTAATTACCTTAATATTTACCATGTAATACATGAAAAGAAGACTATCACATGTTAAATATTAAAATAATCACAACTGATTATCTTTAATATTTAATCAAACAATTAGGTTTTCCCCCAAGCCATGCAAGAAACGCAAGTGAAGTAGAACTAAAGCCAGCGGGAGTCATCTAGAGTATTGTGCTTTCTTTGACTTGGAGTCAATTTTCAGTCTTTTAGAGATCTCATTGATTGAGGCCATTATGCATGGAGGTTTTTGAGACATAACCTCAAATTTACATCAGTTTTGGAGTTCTTTTGATCATGCACGTTGAGGGGAGTTTGCAACTATTTGAGTTCGGTTTGGTTCAGTTGTGGGTCCCCTTTTCATGGGTTTTTATCTTTTCTTGTGAGATGGTTTTTTGGAGATATTATTCACTTGGACAATTAGTTGTTTGTTCCACCTCTTGACACCTTGGAGTTACCATCTATTGTATATATTGGAAAAAGACTGACTTAGTCTTTTTCTCAGTTCTTGTTTTTTACCTTTGCATTCTGCAAAGAGATTATCTTGTAACTCATTTTATAATTGATTAATATACAACCGTACTTTATTTCCAACAAATTGTTTAGAGTTTTGCAAAGTTTCCTTTAGGATATTCAATAGAAATAGAGTTTACCTTCACAATTTCTGGTGTTTTGTATTTTTTCAATGATTTGATGCAAGTTTAATGTGTTTTAAATCATAAACCTTTAAATTTTTGTCTCATTTACTGATGCATGTACATAATAGCAGTTTATCATAGGTCATTGATTGTGCTCTTAAGTTTATCTCTTCTCTTAATTTGTGAAAACCCTATTTTCCTTAGTAAGGAAAGGTTAAACAAAGCCTTTTAGTGAAATATTTTTGTGATCAAGGTGCCCAAGTTGAGTTGTGTTAACAGATTTATGAGAATATTAGTTGTGAATAAGTATGCATAGTAGTATTTTCCGATGCATCAACTCCTAGAAGTATTTTACCATTCGAGTTGAACCTTCAGTTTCATAGATTAATCTTTCTCCCTTTTCCTACACAAGTCATTAGATTCTAAGAGATCGAAAGGGGAACCAACCCACAATCTGGAGAGTCACCTTCAACATGAGCAACCCACAGGCTCGAAGGGGTTTCCATGTTTCACAGGATTGTTGAGCTTTAAGCTTAGCATTCAGGGTGCAATGCTCGTGACAACAATAACACTTGAAAAAGGTTGATTAAGCACCACATGAAAAGTTCTTCGAAAAATCCTCTTCTGAAAACTCAAACTCTTTCTACACTCTAGCAATTTCAAAAAATGATAAAAAAAAAATTCTCCATTCACAAAGGGGAATTAAATAGAAGTTTCAATCTCAAATTATTTTAATGTGAATGTGACACTTAGCACCTTCACAATAAATCTCTAAGAACATCTCTAACCATTTTCACACATGTGTGTGAGAAACTTCTTGGGATTACTCCTCCTATTGAGGATATTTCAATTCTTCTCATACTTGTGTGAACATTTTAGAGGAAAAATTATCCATCAAGAGAAGCTTATATATGTCCCCACTAAGGAATGGGACATAGAATACTAACAACATTATCTTTGACTTGAAGATTCAAAACTTTGCACCTCCAAAAAGGTCATAAAAAGGGGTCCAAATTTTACATAAGATTTAATTTATACATTTCAAAATAACCCCCAACTCCTAGTCCTATGACCTGGGACTTTAGAAATGCTAAAAAAATGGAAATACCAATTTAAAACAACCTTAGGACCCCTAGAAATATAAATTCAAAAGTTAATACTTCTAGGTTAACATTCCCTTCTTCTAGTTGACCCACTTAACATATTTACATAACAAACATTTATTTCACATACCACAATGCAATAAATTTCTCAACACAAAAGGATAAATTCTACATCACAAAAGACCTCAATCCCTCCTTATGGACTAGGGTAAGCTTTTATTGATTAATCACATATATGGTTATCATGTGACGTCCCGATTTCCATTGACAATAGAAATCATCTCCACATTGAATTACAATTGTTAGTTCATCATAGTAGAACTCATAGCCTAAGCAACAAGAAATTAAAATATATTCAAATCAACATTTAATTAATTCAATAAATCATCTGAAACCTATATTAATAACATTAAATTTCATATGAATATAATTTATAGGCACGTGCTTTGAAAATTCTTTCAATTTTGTATCATAAAAATGGATCATTAATTAAATTACTTGTATATAAATTGAATAAGAAAAGAAACAATTTAATTAATTTATCCATTCACATAAACATCATTATAACCATAATCAATGTTAATTCATGCATGTAATATATACCATGAAACCAAGATCAAATGTCAAAATCAAAGATCCAACATCATACTAATAAACAATAAAATAAAATGTCTGAAATGTTATAAAAAAATAGTCATGAAAGTAACATAAATGTTGATAATTGATAAGTGGGTCTCACATAATTGAATGCCAAATTAATGTAAGATGTATTTTATTACCCTCCACATATTTATATAACTCTATTTCAAAAAGTGCTACTCTAGCAATTTCAAAAAATGATAAAAAAAAAATTCTCCATTCACAAAGGGGAATTAAATAGAAGTTTCAATCTCAAATTATTTTAATGTGAATGTGACACTTATCACCTTCACAATAAATCTCTAAGAACATCTCTAACCATTTTAACACGTGTGTGAGAAACTTCTTGGGATCACTCCTCCTTTTGAGGATATTTCAATTCTTCTCATACTTGTGTGAACATTTTAGAGGAAAAATTATCCATCAAGAGAAGCTTATATATGTCCCCACTAAGGAATGGGACATAGAATACTAACAACATTATCTTTGACTTGAAGATTCAAAACTTTGCACCTCCAAAAAGGTCATAAAAAGGGGTCCAAATTTTACATAAGATTTAATTTATACATTTCAAAATAACCCCCAACTCCTAGTCCTATGACCTGGGACTTTAGAAATGCTAAAAAAATGGAAATACCAATTTAAAACAACTTTAGGACCCCTAGAAATATAAATTCAAAAGTTAATACTTCTAGGTTAACATTCCCTTCTTCTAGTTGACCCACTTAACATATTTACATAACAAATATTTATTTCACATACCACAATGCAATAAAATTCTCAACACAAAAAGATAAATTCTACATCACAAAAGACCTCAATCCCTCCTTATGGACTAGGGTAAGCTTTTATTTATTAATCACATATATGGTTATCATGTGACGTCCCGATTTCCATTGACAATAGAAATCATCTCCACATTGAATTACAATTGTTAGTTCATCATAGTAGAACTCATAGCCTAAGCAACAAGAAATTAAAATATATTCAAATCAACATTTAATTAATTCAATTAATTATCTGAAACATATATTAATAACATTAAATTTCATATGAATATAATTTATAGACACGTGCTTTGAAAATTCTTTCAATTTTGTATCATAAAAATGGATCATTAATTAAATTACTTGTATATAAATTGAATAAGAAAAGAAACAATTTAATTAATTTATCCATTCACATAAACATCATTATAACCATAATCAATGTTAATTCATGCATGTAATATATACCATGAAACCAAGATCAAATGTCAAAATGAAAGATCCAACAACATACTAATAAACAATAAAATAAAATGTCCAAAATGTTATAAAAAAATAGTCATGAAAGTAACATAAAAGCTGATAATTGATAAGTGGGTCTCACATAATTGAATGCCAAATTAATGTAAGATGTATTTTATTACCCTCCACATATTTATATAACTCTATTTCAAAAAGTGCTACTCTAGCAATTTCAAAAAATGATAAAAAAAAAAATTTCCATTCACAAAGGGGAATTAAATAGAAGTTTCAATCTCAAATTATTTTAATGTGAATGTGACAGTTCTCACCTTCACAATAAATCTCTGAGAACATCTCTAACCATTTTCACACATGTGTGTGAGAAACTTCTTGGGATCACTCCTCCTATTGAGGATATTTCAATTCTTCTCATACTTGTGTGAACATTTTAGAGGAAAAATTATCCATCAAGAGAAGCTTATATATGTCCCCACTAAGGAATGGGACATAGAATACTAACAACATTATCTTTGACTTGAAGATTCAAAACTTTGCACCTCCAAAAAGGTCATAAAAATGGGTCCAAATTTTACATAAGATTTAATTTATACATTTCAAAATAATCCCCAACTCCTAGTCCTATGAACTAGGACTTTAGAATTGCTAAAAAAATGGAAATACCAATTTAAAACAACTTTAGGACCCCTAGAAATATAAATTCAAAAGTTAATACTTCTAGGTTAACATTCCCTTCTTCTAGTTGACCCACTTAACATATTTACATAACAAACATTTATTTCACATACCACAATGCAATAAAATTCTCAACACAAAAAGATAAATTCTACATCACAAAAGACCTCAATCCCTCCTTATGGACTAGGGTAAGCTTTTATTGATTAATCACATATATGGTTATCATGTGACGCCCCAATTTCCATTGACAATAGAAATCATCTCCACATTGAATTACAATTGTTAGTTCATCATAGTAGAACTCATAGCCTAAGAAACAAGAAATTAAAATATATTCAAATCAACATTTAATTAATTCAATTAATCATCTGAAACATATATTAATAACATTAAATTTCATATGAATATAATTTATAGACACGTGCTTTGAAAATTCTTTCAATTTTGTATCATAAAAATGGATCATTAATTAAATTACTTGTATATAAATTGAATAAGAAAAGAAACAATTTAATTAATTTATCCATTCACATAAACATCATTATAACCATAATCAATGTTAATTCATGCATGTAATATATACCATGAAACCAAGATCAAATGTCAAAATCAAAGATCCAACAACATATTAATAAACAATAAAATAAAATGTCTGAAATGTTATAAAAAAATAGTCATGAAAGTAACATAAATGTTGATAATTGATAAGTGGGTCTCACATAATTGAATGCCAAATTAATTTAAGATGTATTTTATTACCCTCCACATATTTATATAACTCTATTTCAAAAAGTGCTACTCTAGCAATTTCAAAAAATGATAAAAAAAAAATTCTCCATTCACAAAGGGGAATTAAATAGAAGTTTCAATCTCAAATTATTTTAATGTGAATGTGACACTTATCACCTTCACAATAAATCTCTAAGAACATCTCTAACCATTTTCACACATGTGTGTGAGAAACTTCTTGGGATTACTCCTCCTATTGAGGATATTTCAATTCTTCTCATACTTGTGTGAACATTTTAGAGGAAAAATTATCCATCAAGAGAAGCTTATATATGTCCCCACTAAGGAATGGGACATAGAATACTAACAACATTATCTTTGACTTGAAGATTCAAAACTTTGCACCTCCAAAAAGGTCATAAAAAGGGGTCCAAATTTTACATAAGATTTAATTTATACATTTCAAAATAACCCCCAACTCCTAGTCCTATGACCTGGGACTTTAGAAATGCTAAAAAAATGGAAATACCAATTTAAAACAACTTTAGGACCCCTAGAAATATAAATTCAAAAGTTAATACTTCTAGGTTAACATTCCCTTCTTCTAGTTGACCCACTTAACATATTTACATAACAAACATTTATTTCACATACCACAATGCAATAAAATTCTCTACACAAAAAGATAAATTCTACATCACAAAAGACCTCAATCCCTCCTTATGGACTAGGGTAAGCTTTTATTGATTAATCACATATATGGTTATCATGTGACGTCCTGATTTCCATTGACAATAGAAATCATCTCCACATTGAATTACAATTGTTAGTTCATCATAGTAGAACTCATAGCCTAAGCAACAAGAAATTAAAATATATTCAAATCAACATTTAATTAATTCAATTAATCATCTGAAACATATATTAATAACATTAAATTTCATATGAATATAATTTATAGGCACGTGCTTTGAAAATTCTTTCAATTTTGTATCATAAAAATGGATCATTAATTAAATTACTTGTATATAAAGTGAATAAGAAAAGGAACAATTTAGTTAATTTATCCATTCACATAAACATCATTATAACCATAATCAATGTTAATTCATGCATGTAATATATATCATGAAATCAAGATCAAATGTCAAAATCAAAGATCCAACAACATACTAATAAACAATAAAATAAAATGTCCAAAATGTTGTAAAAAAATAGTCATGAAAGTAACATAAAAGTTGATAATTGATAAGTATGCCAAATTAATGTAAGATGTATTTTATTACCCTCCACATATTTATATAACTCTATTTCAAAAAGTGCTATTCTAGCAATTTCAAAAAATGACAAAAAAAAATTCTCCATTCACAAAGGGGAATTATATAGAAGTTTCAATCTCAAATTATTTTAGTGTGAATGTGACACTTATCACCTTCACAATAAATCTCTAAGAACATCTCTAACCATTTTCACACATGTGTGTGAGAAACTTCTTGGGATCACTCCTCCTATTGAGGATATTTCAATTCTTCTCATACTTGTGTGAACATTTTAGAGGAAAAATTATCCATCAAGAGAAGCTTATATATGTCCCCACTAAGGAATGGGACATAGAATACTAACAACATTATCTTTGACTTGAAGATTCAAAACTTTGCACCTCCAAAAAGGTCATAAAAAGGGGTCCAAATTTTACATAAGATTTAATTTATACATTTCAAAATAACCCCCAACTCCTAGTCCTATGACCTGGGACTTTAGAAATGCTAAAAAAATGGAAATACCAATTTAAAACAACTTTAGGACCCCTAGAAATATAAATTCAAAAGTTAATACTTCTAGGTTAACATTCCCTTCTTCTAGTTGACCCACTTAACATATTTACATAACAAACATTTATTTCACATACCACAATGCAATAAAATTCTCAACACAAAAAGATAAATTCTACATCACAAAAGACCTCAATCCCTCCTTATGGACTAGGGTAAGCTTTTATTGATTAATCACATATATGGTTATCATGTGACATCCCGATTTCCATTGACAATAGAAATCATCTCCACATTGAATTACAATTGTTAGTTCATCATAGTAGAACTCATAGCCTAAGCAACAAGAAATTAAAATATATTCAAATCAACATTTAATTAATTCAATTAATCATCTGAAACATATATTAATAACATTAAATTTCATATGAATATAATTTATAGACATGTGCTTTGAAAATTCTTTCAATTTTGTATCATAAAAATGGATCATTAATTAAATTACTTGTATATAAATTGAATAAGAAAAGAAACAATTTAATTAATTTATCCATTCACATAAACATCATTATAACCATAATCAATGTTAATTCATGCATGTAATATATACCATGAAATCAAGATCAAATGTCAAAATCAAAGATCCAACAACATATTAATAAACAATAAAATTAAATGTCCGAAATGTTATAAAAAAATAGTCATGAAAGTAACATAAAAGTTGATAATTGATAAGTGGGTCTCACATAATTGAATGCCAAATTAATGTAAGATGTATTTTATTACCCTCCACATATTTATATAACTCTATTTCAAAAAGTGCTGCTCTGTTCATTTTAACACATTAAATTCCCTCTCCTTATTGTATCATGGACCATATCTGATATGTTATTGAATATTTACTCCACTGTCAATTATAACGTGGCCATCTAATTCACCATAAGTGGAGACACCCAATGATCGAACGGTACAAATCTCTTAAACCACCTCCACATCTAAATTTTACTTTAATTATACAAACTTTCTGAAAACTACTTTCACAAGAAGCTCTACCACTAAAAGACCTCTCTTTAGGCTTTTGAATTTAAAAACAGACAATAAGTTTCTAAGAAATCTTATCAACAAAGCTATATGGTGCTAGAGATCGTATGTATCATGTTAGATAACTAAGCATGACCAATTAGAAGTAAAAGTCTGTAAAACTAGAGATGGTAATGAATTCATTGAAGTGCTATCTAACTCGAAATAGCTTATGTTCCCAATAAAGGTAGGTCAGAATTTTACAGTCTTACACAGATTTTCTAAATTTTGGGAGCCAACTTTATCAGCTAAGTTTGACCAGTTCTAATTAATAGAAAACAACATTCCACCAAATCTGTCATTGTTTTTGGTCCATCATCCAAAGCATCCGTGACCACTTCAATCTACTGGTCTGTTGTAGTTTGTTTAGCCAAAACTTATATTCACTGGCAACCTTACTATCCACACCACCTTCTGCTGTATGACAATGACATGAACACAATCTCTGTCCATTACAAATAAAACTGGTTTGAGGCATTATAACGTTCATATTGCACTGTCCTATAGATTCAACGGCCTTTAATGTACTATATATACTCAAGCTGGCCTTTTGACAGCAAGGAGAAAGATAAACTGCCAGCCATGACAATTTATTGACTTGACACTCTCCATCGAAGGTGTACCTAAAAAACACTTAATTGGAAACAGGGCAATTGATAAGAACATTTGATCATCTATTTTTCTAGTCTAAGCTGGCCTTTTGACAGCAAGGAGAAAGATAAACTACCAGCCATGACAATTTATTGACTTGACACTCTCCATCGAAGGTGTACCTAAAATACACTTAATTGGAAACAGGGCAATTGATAAGAACATTTGATCATCTATTTTTCTAGTCTTAAGTTATCTTAGTTACAGAATTTTATGTTTGAACTTGTCATCATTTCAAGAATTTTTTTCATATATTTTAAATGGCCTCTAGGAAAATTCACCGTCAACAATTCACCTTCAACAATTCACCTTCAACAATTTATCACCAACAATTCATCACCATGACAAATTCATCTCATGAAAAATTCACCACCAATAAATTAACAATTCATATCATATTACTGACGGTGAATTCTCCACGAGATGAATTTGTCATCATGATGAATTGTTGGAAGTGAATTTATTGATGATAAATTGTTGGCTGTGAATTTACCTGAAACCCTTCGAATGTTATATGCAACCAAATTATTCATCTAACAGATTCACCATATAAAAGAAAATTCAATACATGGAGAGAATTTTACCTTTCAACTAAGGAAACTAATATTCAGTCAAACAACAGTTGGGTTTTTCATTGATATAGGACTTTTGGCAATTATTTTTATTGTAAATGATTGTCGGTGGCAGATGAATATGTCATGCCCATCATTCGTGCTGTACACGAGCAGACAGCAGTCTGCTTGAGTTGTCTACCGACAAACATTCAATGGTGGAAAGTGGGTTTGGTCTGGTGGGCATATAATCACCAAGCCATGTAATGGAGGACAACTTCATTAACATGACTCATTGAATTCTGACCTGGATTAACACATTGGTAATTACTCTATTGTGGTATTATAGTCAGAACTGTGGAAAACATTGTATTCTTGGATTTAAAGGATTTTACTCAGTGAATCCATTTGGCTGATGGGACTATTAGGTCCACACTTTCGAAGTATTCATGGTGTCATCTCATGAAATTACAATATTTTGAGTGTGGTCCATTTCAATCGGAAAAGAATCAATCCAATAGGTAGTAAGATTTGACCTAGCTATCTCTTTTGAGATGGAATAAGTACACGTTTCCTTGATTTTTCAGAGCTCTGTCAATTATCCTCTGAGTAATTGTAATTATTGTACTGTGCTGTTTTGGTTACAAACAGTGAAAACACTACATGGTACCGGATGATAGGATTTTATTCAATGTAGCCAGTCATTTGGTGGTTGAGAAAACTTCTTCAGTGAACTATTTCCTGAAAGAATCAGGTTTTAGACTTGACACCTACCAATAAAACCAAAAAGTCTCTGGTACAAGCTTTTTCTCTTTATTTTTCAAGGTTGGGAGAGTTAAATTTGATCCAAGGATTTTATATCTGATATGGCAGAGAGGAATTTTAGAATAGTAATCCAGGGTATCACAAATAGCATATATAAGGTACATGATATTTTGATGAATATTGTCTATATTATCATTTATAAAATAATGTTATATATATTTAAAAAAAGGGGGTGAACAGAGTCACAGGGTAAGGTTCAGAACATAAGAACATAGAAACATGTTAGGTGGTTAAAACATTAACAAAGGGTGGAAGAAGAGGATCTTGCTCATCTAGTTTGTACCATACATCAGCGAGATCTAAGATGTCCGACAGGAAGGACCCACCCATTATTATCTTTATATTTTTTTTTTCTTTTTCATAAACAGATGAAATAACGAGAACCAACTGAAGTAATTTGTTAGAATGTTCCTCTTGCAGATAGTGGAGGGAGAGAACGCCAAAGAACAGGCCATGACCAACCCCACTGATATATGCATTTTATTGTATTTGGAGATGGGTAGATTGACGTGAACACAATCAAACAAAGGCACCAGATTAAATATCATGGTAATTATAAATTATACAATGTAGATCTAATGTCTAGACACTTTAATGATAATCAGTACTATTTTAGCTGTGTATTCGTGTGGGTGTATCTTAATTCCATTTGGCAAAGGGTACTAGTACCCAAGTACGATTGAGCCTGCTAAATTTTATCATTAAATATATTCCCAGTGGGAAACATTATGAAGCATTCCAGAAAACACATGACAGCACGGAACTTTGAGAGTGAAGTGAATTTAAAACTATAGAACTTATTCATATTTGTAGGTGTGAACTTTGGTTCATTGGTTAGTCATTGGAGGATTATTTTATGAGTCAGCTGATTCTTGCTTTATCATTAAAATGCCAATTTACAGCCATTCAGATTGTTGTATCACAGTTGGAAATCTCCTTGGCATCCACCCACCTTTTTTTTATTTGATTTAGTTTTTGAAATATAGTAACATGTGAACTGTGCTATTGATTAAATAACAAGAATGTAAAAGTACCTGTTGTAAAAGTTTACAGTAACTCTGCAGCTCATATGCCATTACATCATTGCTTCTGTTGACATAATTGCTGAAAACTGTTTAGCTATCATTTATGTCAAATCTATCTCTGTGACGTAAAAAGAGATGAAAGATAAGCGAGTCAAATTATAAGCAAGTGGTGGGTAATGAGTCCATATTCAATCCTCTCTATTGACAGTAAAATGGCAGATACACAGTCTGAAATGCTAATTAAAGCTTTCGATTATATAAGGACACTACATTGAAATACATCGCTTCATCACATAATAGTTCCAGATCTACTGTCTAAAAGATGGTAATTTATCACTTCCAAGATTTCAAATATAGGGTAAACTTATCTAAACAGAAACTACTCTCTATTGGCAATAATTTCATTGGCACACCCATCTGATTAGGATAAATGCCATTTCCAATCCACAATAGAACCGGTCAAGGTCACAACTATTCCGTTTCTGATTTGCGAAGTACTCTTACTTGAATAGAAAAGGAATGAAATATATATAAACGAAGGGTTGGGCTGACAAAACACCAATTTCTCCCTCGGTCTCTCTGAATATAATCACAAAGCTGCAACCAACTGGGGGCTAGCTATATCTCTTCTCAAAAGTCACATTAGCCTTCTTTTCTTGGATAATATAGTTAGATTTGCATCACCCACGTAATCAATAATTCTATGTCCTCTTTTATTCCTCTATATAGCCTCCGGGGATTTCAGTATTTGGAAAGGGGAGATTTATTACTTGTATTCTAGAGAAAACCCTTTCATTTTTCTCTCCATATAATCAATCAAGTGAAGAAGATGAAGAGCCTTCTGCAATTTCTTTGTTGTTTGTCCATATCCTTATTGGTTCTAGATATTTGTGGAGAAGCTCGTCAATCGCCTTTTATCAGTGACAAAGGTTTCTTCTTTTTAATACCTGCTGTTTTTTGTCAATACCCTAGAAGCTGCTTGAGTCATATATTTAGACAGGGCATGAACATAGTGAATAAGACACATCAAAGAGGAATTTTGATTAAGTGGGACTAACTTTTTTAAGAGATTCTTTAATTTCATGCTCATGCAATTGTCTTGCAGATTCCAGTGCACTTCATGAAAAAAAGTCTCAGCATTTGGAGGAGTCAAAATTTGATGGTGCTACAGTATTCGATGTCTCTCATCCCAAGGTAGATTTATTTTTCTAATAGCCTATGGTTAAAGAACCCTTCCAGTGTATGAGCATCAGCATATACCCTTAGATTTATTTTTTGTGTAATATGATCAGCTGGGGCAGGTAAGACATGACATCAATGGGAACAGTTACTAGTAGTTGTATTCAGTTACAAATATGAATCATTCAACGTTGCTTATATTATAAGGTTCCCTTATCCTAAACATTTATAGGCAGCTACCTGCGTAGAACTGAAAGCATATAGAAATTTCATTCTAAATTAGCAAAGTTACACACAAATTTATTGGAAACAATCCACATTCCGATTGACAATAGTCTGGGATCATCATTGTCAGTCCGGATGTGACTTATTTCCGACAGAATTATCTTTTTATATAAAAAATCGAAATCCACAAAAATCTTGAAATAGTATAAATGCATGAAGGTGCAAATGAGATTCATGAGTAAATATTAAACTTCAATTATCTATTTAAACGTTAAGCTTCAATAATAGGACTGCAATGGTTGTCTCTGCAATCTAGAAGGGGAAGTCTTTATCACAAGTGATTTGGAAACTATTAGTAGCAAGGATTCATTTATGTATTGTATGAAGATATACAGTAACCAATCTCTTTTTATGTGATCCATGAAGATCAATTTCAGGAGTAATCATAGTTGGTTGTAGATCAGTGCTGTTTATAACAATAATGAATAGTCATCTCACCAATTTCATAAACAAGTGATTCTACAGACCCATTTGACATGAGTTGGGCCATTAAAAAGTAGTCTTAATTATCTCATTTCATATGTGTTATCATGAACAAGACTGGAAAGCCCTGCACTAATTTGAATAGTTGTTTATTTATTTTCTGCAGAAAACAGAGGAGAGGAGAAACATAAGAAATGAATCCAACGGTGGAGGAGGGACAGATCCTAGAAGGAAGAAGATTGTCAGAAATCTTAGGGAGGAGGAGGAAGAGTTGAGCTTATTGTTAGGGAGGGAGATGATTGAGCATATAGACTATGCAGGAGCCACAACCCATCCACCCAGTGAGCCTCCCAAGAGAAAGAAGACCGGCTCCCATCAGAAAAGCCTGCACCCTCCATCACGCGCACATTAAGAACAATATATGACACAGATTTCTGCTCTTGTCATACAGAAGACCACTTATTATGCTCAGGGATAGGGTGTGTAGGATTCCATGTAGCTTTTGCTGGAATTAAATTAGTATTTATTGCTCAGGTTTGTACTGGAAGTATTTCATTGAGTGCAGGGATTATAACTATGTATAACAATATTCAATCCTTGTTGCAGAAATCTGAGTGGTTTCATATATAGAAACCTGAAATGCATCTGCAGTAAAGCCAAAGTGAATTTAAATAAAATTTATGTTTGCTTGTCATAATTTATGCCTTGGTGACTGACATTCAGAGAATTTTCCTTTACAAGACAAAGTAAAATATGTTTTCAGTACCACCAAAAGTTAAACATATTAGATTGATTAAATGCATAGATGCGTTGGCAAGTACAAATCCTCGTGTAATGCCAGAGGTGGCTCAAGTGGGTCCTCCCCAACTAAAATAAAAATAATGTCTTTATGTATTGTATTTCTCCATGTGCATGCGGATGCAAATATTTGCAACTTTATTTTCCCATATATTTCACTTTATTCCACTTTGGATACAACTATTTAGATCACATTTATATGCCCTAGCACAAATCTACCTTAATTTATATAATAAAGCTATCTAGAAGAATAAAGACGAATTAAATGGCAAGGTTTTATTTATAAGAAAATAGGAATTGGTATTTGAAAGTGATGCATGATTATTAGAGTCCTCAACATTTATGATGATGAATATATTAAACAAGAGCGTCTCCATCTTTTAAAGGTTTTAAATTAAATAGATGTTGTAATAAGTACATCGTAAAAGTTTTTTAAACAAATCATGGCCCACCTAAATTAGAACTTCATTGGGATCTACGATGTTAGCATCCTCTACATTGAAGGCATCTCTTATAAGATCACCAAGATCTTTCATTAAAAAAGACTCAATTGTACCATCAAGTTGCTTGCAACCATTAGAAACCTCATCCCAACGACTAATGACCAGAGAGACATTCTTCTCAACTTAGGTGTCTATATGTTGTTGTTCATATGGGCCTCTTTATATTGGTGATAGATGTTGCTCTATCATCATCAAATTCAAGGAATGTTTTGTTAATATCAAGCATGAATGAATAACAAAATCTACCATTATGGAGCATTCCTCTCACTAAATATCACATGTAGCTTTTGCAATTTTATTTTCCTAACATATTTCACCTTATTCCACTTTAGATACAACTATTTATATCACATTTATTTGGCCTAGCACAAATCTAACTTACTATCAATTTATATATGAAAGGTATCCAGAAGAATCAAATGTCAAGTTTTTATTTGTATGAAAATAGGAATTGACATTTCAAAGTGATGTATGAGCATTAGAACCTTCAACATTTATGATGATGAATACATTAATTAAAAGCTTCCCCACCTTTCAAAGCTCTTAATATTAAATGGTGATGTAAGGTCATCACATTTCTTTTCAAAATTTTATTTATTTTCTATCAACCATTGTGTATATTCATTGTAGTTTAAATTTGATTTTTTGGCCATTTAGGGAAGGAAACCACCTACCCATAAGCAGATTAATGAACAACAATGTGGAAAATTTAAGAGGGAGAAATATCAGTAAGAATTTTGAACCCCAAAATGAGTTGGTGTGTATTTATGAAAGGGTTTTGTGTGCCACACCCATTTTAGGTGGAATTTTGTAGAAACTTCTAGATTTTTTTAGGGATTTTAGATAGAGGATAGAAGAAGAACATAGGGGAAGAAAAGGGGGGTAACAATCAAGAAGAAAAAGAAACAAAGGGGAGACATAATAGAGAGAGGGAAGAAGAGAAGAAGGCAACAATAGAAAAGAAACCAAAAAATAGAGGGAAGAAAAAACAAGAAGTAACAGAGAAGCATGTGGTAGATAAATATCATAAAAGAAAATAAAGGAGTCTTAATTTGGCCTAGTATTCTAAAAAGAAGTAAATATATGTAAAGAATTATCATTGAGTTAAGTGATAATATATTATTATTCAAAACTATTTTCTTCATTGTAATGTGTGTTTTCTTATATGAATGGTAAATTTCTTATGCATTTTGGATTCTCTATAAATTTATTATTGTTCTAGGTGTGAGCATTTTGATATCTTGTATAGAGGTTATGTCCATGCAACATAAGTTCTTGTTCTTGTAGTAAGTGACTATTGCACTTGTAGCATTGTTATGTATACATATAAATAATATTGTCTTGCAACAAGAGTTTAAAACCTCTACATAGGTTGTTTGTGTTTCTTACAACACCAAAACCTCCATTCTCTACCTTCTAGCTCCAATTTCATTAAGTTTTGAGCACATGTAGTAGGGTGGATGACATCAACATGGTATCATAACACAACTACAACTCTGTAAAGAAAGATAATGACTTTCGATTGGGTTTGAAGGAATTCCTATAAGAAATTATTGTGGGTGTATCCCTACAATAAGAGATATTATAGCTAGAAGGATTATATTAAAAGGAATAAATAAACAAAAGAGATGTAGGGCAGTAGGGTGTGTCAGGTCTCAAAAACGTAGGTTTGAACCACAAGAGGTTGCCAAGCTCTTGACATGTTTCTGGCTAACGTACAAGGCCAATTAATATGATTGAACCTTCTACTCTTCAGGCTCTACTAAACCTAGGCGGGTGTACCTATGTAAATGATGCAGATTTGAACTATGTTTCCTACTTGATCAATCTATCCATAATGGAAATTTGACAATGGAGAGATGTGATCTTAATTTGGTATAAATTGTATAAGAAATATCAAGGTATAATTCAATATGTTCAATTAACAGATGTGGAATTCTGAAATGAATTTAATGAAACTAAATAAATAAAATGGGTGAGACCAGTGCCTTGTTGAGTAAAACAGAGTCAAATGAAAGTTCATGATGAATGGATTTTATTTGGCAGAAATTCTAATTGTTTGGCATACAAATATTAGTTTATAACTTGTATAAACATGCAAGAAAATGATTGACAAACCTTACTGGAGACTGAATATCAATCCTAATTACACAATTCTTCTTACTGGTCGAATTGTTACTTCCAGATTACTATGATTGATCAAAAGAAAATTAATTCTTCTTTAAAGAAACCAAATAATCACATCATACAGGTACAAAAAATGTGTATTGACAAATTTATTATATACTTGATATATCAATTTAAATAACCAAGAAACATCAAGTTGGAGACAATCACATAATTGAATAACTTCAACAAACAACTGATGTCAAAATGGAACCACTGAATCAAATATTTTTCATTGATTTCCTCAAAATTATGCTTGCAACATGGTCTTTTGAAATGTAAACATCATGGAAACTTTTTGCTATCTATTCATCATATCTATCTTCTAATTCTAATCTCAACCATCAAGAGTTCAACATAAATATCAATATTATGAAGAGGACACATCTCTTCACAAGAGTCTTTTGAAATTAACAAACATAAACACAAAGATTAGGCTCTAGTTAGCCACAAATGAATTTTAACCATATGATCCAGGTAATCCTATCTTCCATGAGTATCAACATCCTCAACTACATTCCTAGCTACTATCTCCATGACTACCATCTTTTCTAGCTACTCACATGTATCATCTAGGGTTGAGTCCTTATCCTTGGTTGTATCCAAAGCTTTTTGCAAGATCAACTTGTATTCTCCTATCCATTCATCTATGTCTGTTTTCTCCCTTGCTTCTTTGAACATCGTGAGAACTCCTTCCTTTGTATTAGTGACTAGTTCCTGTATGTTAGCTTGAAGTTCCTCGTTATATTTCTTGTGCTTTCTTTGGAGGTATTCAGAAACTGTTATGATTTTTTTGTCAGGAGGATCCTTGTTTTGGGCTTCTTGGACCTTTTCTTGGATTTGGTTACTTACTCTTTTGTGTTCTTGAAATGCATTATGACTTTTGGAATGAGTTCCCCATAGTTTGTTCATCCAAATCATCAAGTTAGTGTGCCTTTTCTACAAGACCATATAGAGTGCCTCATATTTAGCCAAGTGTGCTTCCTCTTGTCTACCCTTAGAATGAGAAATTTCTCCCTATGCTAAAAACTTAACATCTTTTAGGAATTCATTTTCTCTTAATACTCTTTCATTGCTATTTTTGTACATGTCCCTTTCTTTTATCAACATTTGGATATGTGCTTTGTTCAGCTTAGCCACATTGATGCCAATACCTGCAGTAGCTACATGATCAACTTCACATACCTTCAGTGTCATTACGTGTCCAAATGCCCTTTCTGTGTCAATGACCATAGATTTCTTGTGTGGAGGATACAAAGCCCAGATCATGAGAGAGTTCTCACCTGGATTGAATTTGGATCTTGTATATACTTTTGTAACTCCTTCAGGGCTGATTTTGTGAGCAATATTGTTTTTGTGCAAGAAGCTATCAAAGACAAGAGTTGAGTTTAAATCTAAACCTAGGAAGATCATTACACCAAAATTTTCTAATAATTCTCTTCCTTTTTTTGGGGTCATATTCCTGATTTCATTATCCACACACTTCTTTAACGTACTCAATAATTCAGTTTCATTGTTAAGTGTGATACTTGTGACAAAATTCCTTATTTATTTCCCCTTTTGTTTGTACAAGAATGACCTAAATTCAAATGACTTTATAAATTCATTTTCAGAGATAAATAATCTATAAGTGAGCTACCTAGTATTTGCATCAAAACTTTCATCAACTTTTTGTTCTCTATTGGGGGGATGATATTCTTCAACTCTTGTTTTAGAAATCTTGTCACCATGACTCTGATGGTCTCTTCCATTAGTGGCCTCATCACTCCCGGAGGATAACAATTATGCCTCTTGTATTTCTCTTAGTTGTTGTTCAATTCTTTTATTATATTCATCAATGGCCAATTCGGCCCCCCTTTCCTCCATATTTCTAATTATATCATCCTTTGGGTAAGGTATGTGTACATATCCACCCAAATTCACTTTCTTCCTGGTAGCATCAATATATCCTTCTGGATCAAATCCTTTTTGTGGTGTGGCCCTTTTCAAGTTGAACTATGAAATTTTATCTAAAATATGATCATATCCTTCTTTTGATAGCACGGTAAAATATCTAAAACATAGAGTACTTGGCATGAAAGATTGTTTTTCATAGGAACCTAAATTCATCACACATGAATAGTTCATCTGCCTAACGATTTCCAGGTATGCATTTCTATTTGGGACTTTTTTTGGCAAGAGGAAGGGTGTATCCTCAAAGCCATACACCCTGATCATAGTGGCATCAACATAGAAATACCAATCACCCCAGTTATGCTCAACAGTTGTGGGTCCACCAAAATCTCTGGGTCTTAGAAATATTTTGATCTCATCACTTAAGGAATATTCACCTGGGTGGTTGAAAAATCTATATAGTGTTTTTACAAAATGCTCCTCAAAAAGCACATAGCTAGAATTCAGAAATCTATTGTCCCAAATAGTAGTCCATAGTTGTACTAGAAAGATTTGGCCCTCCTTATCATATTGTGTGATTTTCAATTCTTTAGGCTACATCATCATTTCATGGCCGTAGTAAAATATCAAGTGCATAAGAATGGAATACTGTCTGAAATGCAAAGTGGGTGATCCATTTTTGATAGCCTGCAATCTTGAATCAATTTCTTTGGCAATGTGAGCAGCATAATCGAATGGTCTAGAATTATGACACTAGACATCTACCACAATCACCATAGGTCCAATCAACATGAATTCAGGAGCCTCATATCCTAGCACTTGACATACTGAGAGGTAAGTATACTTCAAGTAGGTTCAAATTCATCAACATGAAAATGTGGTCCATCATCATCTCCAAGTGGGATGAGGTTCCCATATTTTCTGGGTTTATGCAATGGAAATATCCACCCTTTCTAGGTTGTGTCCATCCTCAATTATTCCTTCTCCAAGTCTTCATACACAATAGGCTCATCCAACAGGCCACCTAGGTTAAAAAAATTTGAAATTGCAACCTTAGACATAGATATGAATGATTTTCCTTGTAAATCATAGATGGCCTTCAGGTCAGGGTTGTAATGTTTGGCTAGTAATTTCATCAATTCGAAGTTCAGAAATACATTAGGTATAGTCAATTTCCCTAAATCAAAGTTCCATGGATTACACACTGGTTCAAATTTGTTTCTTCGATGGTAATGGAAAAAAAACAATTCATATCCTCTGATGGCAGTCCAAGTATCTCCTATGTATTTAAATTTGTCCTCAAATTTATCTACCTCAGCCCTTAGCTGCAAAAACCTCCCAACCCTTAGCCCAGAGCTAGGAAATTGATCAATATGGTCCTGGTTGAACTTCCTTTCTATCGGTTTTGGGTCCTCACTTATTTCAGTTTTTTGCTTTTTGTTTTATCTTTTACTACTCTCGCCTTTGGTTTCTTTAGAACTAGGGGCCTCCATTTTCAATCCTTTGAATTATAATTTTACTAATTGCAAAGGATTTTTTCATGGACTTACTTATAAATTTCCAATCTCACTGTGTTCTCAATTTATTGTTCGGTCATGAATTTATTATGGAGTTCCTTCATGTGACCATTAATTTCAGCCTCTATAATTGAATGCAATGGTCTTCTCAAAGTTTGAATTGTCAGAGCAATGAAAATAAATTTAATCGGTGAGACCTCATTCACCTTAGGCCAAATTGTGTTTCTTATTTGGCACCATCTCTGTTTATACACTTTTGATCGACCACTAAGACATACTTGGATGCCTCTTCGATTGGAAATATCCTTTTAGTTTCTTCTCTTGATCGGCAGGACTTTAATTGATTCTCTCCCCGACGTCGTCTGACAACCCCATTCTGCTCTCTTTAGCTTATATTACTTCAAAGGGACAGTTGAAAATTTCTACCGATGCATATGATCTGGTTGTTCATTTCCTTATGTCTTATCGATGAGAATAAGCCTTTCATTTACCACCATCAAGCTGACATAACCCCTCGCAAAGAGAATGAGACATTCCACCAATGTTCTTTAGTCTTCCCGATGTAATTATTTCTACCACTTAATCATCTTAGGAATAATCGGTGAGACTCTCCCTGAAATTAGTTCCATCGGTGAGACCCTCTTCATCGGAGAGACCTAACAATTTCAAGTCGATCCTTTATATCTCGCCGATATGTTCCTCATTTTTTCTTGGTTCATTTGGTTGAATCGGGGAGACCTCCACCAATACCTTCACCTTCAACCTAACTCATGGGATCGGTGGGATTCAAGAGTTTCGAGCCGAAGATATTTATCTCACCGATATAGCAATCCTTTGATCTTATCGGTAGGGGTTTGTGTGTCTCTCACCGATGCGATTTCTATCGGTGTGAATTTTGATCTCGGTATGTCTTCAAAGGATTTGTTTCGACTGTTTTGATTACACTGATGACATATCATTGGTGGAACGATAGACTCTGTCCTATCGATCATGTAGTTTTGTTATCACATGAATCTTTAGATCAGTGTGACCTAATCCATGTCTCGTCGATTTACAAAAAAATTCCAAATGAGGAATCTGTGATGCCCTAATTGGGGATATGTGTGTATGATTCCTCTAATAGAATGCAATTATCCATGATAAGAGAAGTAACTCGGCTATATTATGCATGACATGGTAATGGTGTTGAATGATGAAATGACAAATGACAATGAAGAAATATAAATAAAGCTTTGAACACATAGCTCAATTGTCTTTTGTTGTGACCAGGGGAACATTTGTATGCATGATGTCATTTTTGTGGGACTGTGGAATGGATTTTGTCATACTAATCTCACTAATTTTTATTTATCACAACAGTGATGAGAAGAAGATTCCTATGGGGGTTGGGGAAAAATATTTGGAAGCTAGTGAAAATATGAGGAATTTTATGGTTCCAACAGTGGCTCTGTTTGGGGATGAATGATTGTGAAATCATTGCGGAGACGTGGAAAATATACCGACATACTTGATCCTGATTACTAACATCGTTTCATCCTAAATCATCTTCTCAACTTGTCATCACTCTTCATCCCTTAATTAAATAAATAATCATTTACTTGATTAAGTCATTCTCTCTTGATTAATTAAATAAATCAAAGTTATTTAATTAAATAATTCATTTTATTTGATTAAATCTCTAAAGTCATCTTATTAAATTAAATAAATTAAACTTTATTTGATTTAATCTAACATCATCATCCCTCTTTAATTAAATAGATCAAATACTTTATTTAATTAAATCTAAATCACATTCTCATCTTTTGATTTAAATTAACCCATTAATCTAAATCAAATAGCCACATCACCTAATCCCTCATTAAATCAATTAATCTTCAATTAATTTAATCCTAATCTCCAAAATTCTCTAGATTTTGCCACTTGCACATGAAAAAACATTTTATAGATTTTTAAATCCTTATTTTCTTTCAACTTGGCATCTTTTGAGAATATTCCTCCAAAATTTGAAAATCCCTCCAAGTGGATTTGTCCTCCCAACAAGACATTCATTCCTCTTACATGTCCTTGTGTATTGAACCAAGTGGCATTTAATTTATTCTTTTTCCCTCTTGCATGTCATTTCACTATTTTCAAATTCCACCTAATGTCATTTATTGTGCACAATCACCAAAATGTTCTCAAGCTTCCTCCATTCACATCTTGACAAGTGGCATTTGGCCATTGGTTGAAGATTAGTCCCATGTTCATCCATTTTGCCTCTTCTTCTCTCAATCTCATCTATAAATAAGAGGTTTTTCTCCTCATTTCATCATCCACAATTTGAATAAACTCACTATACTCAATTTCATTCTCAAGCATGGGTAAGTGCACCAAGATGGTTCCCAAAAAGGGGACTTGAGTGGATAGTTTTTTGTTTGAAATCATAAAATACTGACCTTGGATGTGAAATTGAGGATAGTTACACTCAAAATTTTGAGATGAAACAAAAACAAGGATCTAAGTTCTTTGAGTCTACTTTCTAAACTACTAATTTATTTTTAAAATAGTTGAGATTAAGGGGTTCAAAAGGACATACACAAATTGGTGTTGTTTTTGTCAGAAAAACATAACATAACAACTCTTGTATGACCCTCATATGGTAATTTTTTTTTTAATATTTTTAAAATCGCAGCAGTTCGAAGTTAGGTAACAGTATGTAGTTGATGCACGATTTTTTTGATAATTTTCAATGAATATATTTTTGTTAACTAATTTTCCAAGTGGACACTTCCTGAAAAATAGAATTCTAGTCGTGCTACCCCTACAACTTTTGGAAAAATAATTGATTTTTTTAAAATTTGTAGAATGGAGTCTAGTTTCTAAAAATGTAATTTATTTGAAATTTTGATGAGCGGTTCATTTATAACAAAAAAAACACCAAACATTGTTTTTTTCCAAAAAAGAGACATACAAACAAAAGCAATTATGGATGAAAGGCTTAACATTGTTAGAAAGTGAAAAAAATTACATCGTTGGATAGCTAAGAGAGAACATAACATTACCCAGATGTTTGATTTGTTTGATATTGAACCACGTGCAATCTTGATGGTGAGCACAAACTCGATTATGTGAAATATTGTAGAATTTGCAAAAACAGGTCTCTAGTCGTTGGGAATGCCCTCCAAGCCTTTGAGTTGGTATTCCAAGGAAAATACCAATTCTAAGCCTTGGGGATTCCCAAAGAAAGATATTACACGAGCGCATTATAACGCACTCACGTTATATCTTATTTTTGACATGGTTTTCTGCTTTTGGGGGAAACATGTCAACCAAGACATAACACGAGCGGATTATAATGCACTCGCTTTATGTCCTCATTTATGTTAAATTCCAGTCTATTGAATGTATGCTGATATATTTGTATATTTGTATGTATATGTATGCTTGTATGTCATGTATGTATACATGTATGCATGCTTGTATGTATGTATGTATGACTGTATGTATCAATGCATGTATATTGTATGTATGCCTATATGTATGTAAGATTGTATCTACACATGTATGTATGTATGCTTGTATGGATGTAGGATTGTATGTACATATGTATTATGCTTGTATGTATGCAAGTATGTATGTATTTATGTATGTCTTTAGAGGGAGGGATAATTTTAAGAGAGAGAGAGAGAGTCTGGAGAGAGGGAGACGGGGTGGAAGTTAGAGTTTAAGAGAGAAGGGGTTGGAGTGAGAGGGACTTAGCTAGGTAGTGTGGGAGGGATAGAGGAAGGGAGAGAGAGAGGGGTGGGGAGAGAGAGAGAGAGAGAGAGGGAGAAAGAGAGAGTTATGTAGGTAGGGTGCCAAAGGGAGAGACTTGAGTGTGAGGGGGGTGAGAGGGAGAGACTTGAGAGATAGGTAGTGAGAGGGAGTGCGAGAGAGAGGAAGTGGGAGAGAGAGGGAGTGTGAGTATGAGACCTGAAAGAGGGAGAGGGTGTGGGAGGGAGTGACCTGGTAGAGGTAGAGAAAGAGGGGGTGGAGTGAGAGGGAATTATCTAGGTAGGTTAGGAGGGATAGATAGAGAGAGGGGAGAGAGATAGGGAGAGAGAGTTACCTAGGTAGGTTTCCAGAGGGAGAGACCTGAGAGAGGGGGGGTGGGAGGGAGAGACATGAGAGAGAGTGAGAGAGTGGGAGAGAGTGGGAGGGACATAGAGAGAGATGGATTGACTGAATGAGAGGTACGTAGAAAGAGGGAGAGGGTAGATAAAGACAATTAGAGAGGGTAGGAGAGAGGGAGGGAGGGAGAGGTGAGATGTATAGATAGAGAGAAAGTGATAGGGGTTGAGGGTATAGGGTTGAGGGATTAGGGTGGAGGACCTATAGGGTTGATGGTTTCTAGGGTATTAGGGTTTAAGGGTTGAGGGTTGAGAGAATAGGGTTGATGGTAGAGGGTATTGGGTTGAGGGTATAGGGTAGAAGGTTTAAGGGTTTAGGCTTGAAGGGTTTAGGGTTAAGGGTTAAGGGTTGATGGTAGAGGGTTTAAGATATAGATTTGAGGGTATATGGTTGAAGGATTAGGTTCAGGGTCCAATGTAAAGGGTAGAGGGTATATGGGTTGAGGGTTTAGAGTTTAAGGATTGAGGGTTGATGGATTAAGGGTTGAGGGTTGAGAATTGAGGGTTGAGGGTTTAATGTATAGGGTAGAGGGTAGAGGGTAGAGGGTTTAAGGGTTTAAGGGTTGAGGGTTGAGGGTTGAGGATTGAGGGTTTAAGGTTGAGGGTTGAGGGTATAGGGTATAGGGTATAGGGTATAGGGTTGAGGGATTAGGGTTGAGGGTCCAATGTATAGGGTAGAGGTTATGGGGGTTGAGGGATTAGGGTTTAAGGGTTAAGGGTAGAGGGTTGATGGATTAAGGGTTGAGGGTTTAGGGATTAGGGTAGAGAGTTTTCTTTGATGTAAGGGTGTAAGGGTTGATAGATTATGGTTAAGGGATTACGGTTTAGGGTAGAGGGTATTGGTTGAGGGTTGTGGGTAGAGAGTAGAGGGTAGAGGGTAGAGGGTATAGGGTAGAGGTTTTAAGCGTTTAGGGTTTAAGGGTTGAGGGTTGAGGGTTTAGGGTTTAGGGTTGAATGTTTAAGGGTTTAAGGGTTTAGGCTTTAGGGTTGGTGGATTAGGGTATAGAGGGAGGGATGGATGGATAGAGACAAGGAGAGAAGAGGAGGGAGGTACATAGATATATGGGGGTTGAGGATCCAATGTATAGGGTAGAGGGTTGAGAATAAAGGGTATAGGGTTGATGACCTATAGGGTTGAGAGATTAGGGTATTGGGTTGAGGGTACAGGGTTGGTGGATTAGGGTTGTGGGTACATATGGTTGAAGGATTGGGGTTAAGAGTCCATTGTATAGGGTAGAGGGTATCGGGGTTGAGGGTTTAGGGTTTGAGGGTTGAGGATTGAGGGTTGAGAATTGAGGGTTGGGTGTTTAATGTATAGGGTAGAGGGTAGAGGGTTTAAGGGTAGAGGGTTGAGGGTGGACGATTGAGGGTATAGGGTTGGGGAGATTAGGTTTGAGGGTCCAATGTATATGGTAGAGGGTATAGGGGTTGAGGGGTTAGGGTAGAGAGTTTACTAAGTGGGTTTAAGGGTTGAGGTTTTAGGGTTGAGGGTAGAGAGTAGACGATTGAGGGTAGAGGGTAGAGGGTTTAAGGGTTTAGGGTTTAAGGGATGAGGGTTTAGGGTTTAGGGTTTAGGGTTTAGGGTTGAGGGTTTAAGGATTGATGGGTTAGGGTTGAGGGTAGAGAATCGAGGGTATAGGGTTGGGGGATTATGGTTGAGGATCCAATGTATAGGGTAGAGGGTATAGGGATTGATGGATTAGTGTTTAAGGGTCGAGGGATTAAGGGTAAAGAGGGTTGAGGGATTAGGGTAGAGAGTTTACTAAGTGGGTTTAAGGGTTTAAGGGTTGGGGGACTAGGGTTTAGGGTAGAGGGTAAAGGGTAGAGGGTGGAGGGTAGAGGGTGGAGGGTAGAGGATTGAGGGTAGAGGGTAGAGGGTTTAAGGGTTGAGGGTTTAGGGTTGAGGGATTAAGAGGTTATATGGTAGAGGGTAGATGGTAGAGGGTTTAAGGGTTGAGGTTTTAAGGTTGAGGGTAGAGGATTGAGGGTATAGGGTTAGGGGATTAGGGTTGAGGGTCCAATATATAGGGTAGAGGGTATAGAAGTTGAGGGAATAGGGTTTAAAGGCTGAGAGATTAAGAGGGTATAGGGGTTGAGGGATTAGGGTTTAAGGGTTGATGGTTGAGGGTTCAGGGATTAAGAGGGTATAGGGGTTGAGGTATTAGGGTTTAAGGGTTGAGGGTTGAGGGTTGAAGGATTAAGAGGTTATAGGGGTTGAGGGATTAGGGTTTAAGGGTTGAGGTTTGAGGGATTAAGAGAGTATAGGGGTTGAGGGATTAGGGTTTAAGGGTTGAGGGTTGA